>JABRWK010000031.1:78029-139444 GCA_013372445.1 Hypothenemus hampei | reverse complement strand
TTTTTTTTATTGAAACTATTAAAAAAATCCATTTAATCATCGCTGCTATTTCATAGAGTTCCCATATAGAAGTCGCTTTATGCAAAAAAAAACAAATTACAATATATTTTTTCATCTCAATTCATAAATTAAATTCCATTAAATTTTTAATTTAAATCTGATTTTTATGTACAAGATCTCTTTAGTTAATCGTAAGTACCTACTATGATTTGACACTTATGAGGGTTCGTAAAAAACTCCAATAACTCCAAACACGATACATTAAAAAAAAGAAAGATCATATAAGGTCTATTAAGCTCTTTGCGGTGCCCGTTTAGATACTAGACGTTTTAGCTTATCCTCGAGAGAGAAGACGATTATTCGCAGAAATTTTAATTAGATACGTAAAGGCCAATTAAAAACGTTATTTGATAGTTTAAATTGCTAACATGTGTTTTCCATTTTCAATTTATTTACCAATGACACGCTTCGTTGGCCCAATCCAGGACTGGAATCTTCGTTCGGATATGTATGATTCTCGACTTCTGAAGGACAATCTGAATGGATCGACGCCCTTACCCGCCTACTCGCTTGACTTCTGGAACGAGTTGGACTGCGAGCAGGTGCTGGTGAAGTCATGGCTTCATTTTATTAAAATTTGTTCTTTTTCTGGAAAAGAAATTGAGCCTCTTTCAGTTTCTCTATCATATAATATTAAATGAATGAAGACATTGGATTGTTTAATACTAGACGATTCGTATGTAAATGATACCACAAAATACCATTAAGTTGAAATGAATTCTTGGTATTTCTCATAAATTTACACATTTTAGTGGTTGAATTCACACCGTTTTCATGTTGCTAAATTCTAGTGTTGTAATTTTAAACAACCAGACCCTAGTTGTAATTTAGAAAAAGAATTAAACTAAATTAAATCAATTACTATAGTAAACTAGGGTAAAATTTAAAATAAAATGTCACATCTGCCCATGGTCACGGTCTGATACGCCCCTGTGGCCGTTGGAAAATGATCATGATATGGGAAGCGTGTTCGAACAATACCTTTATATTTTCTTTTACGAGGGTTTGGCCCCGAAATGAAGGGTGCAGTTATTGAAGACGATTTTATAGTAGTAGAAAAAAAAAGGCATAATAATAAAGATGGTTAACGATCATCCATAAATGTCAAGTGAGCGGTCGTTAACCTTTTCAAATAGAGTCATTTTTTTTAAGCAACGAAGCAAATCGGTTAAATTCTTCTGTCAAAAATGGCTTTCGAAATTTATTAAAATTGTAACATTACAGAGAGACCTCGAAAATCAAAAGATTGGTAAGATTTCTAGAAACGTATTAATGCCTTGAACATTTTTCTTGGTCTTGCAATCATCAAAAAAGACAAGGAATGCAATTCTTATAAAAATAAAGTTCATAATCGCTGTATTTCTACGCTGGTCATGTGCCCAATATAATAATTTATGATTTTAAAGTTGCTTACAATCCTGAATTAAATGACTTTTGCCTGAAATCAAATCAATTAACTATAATTCCTCTATAAAAAGTATAAAATGAAAACAAACGTAACAAATACGGTAATCCTGACAAATTGCCATTACATAAGCCCACATGCTAGTTCCGATTACGGTGCGGCCTATCGAAGATGTCTGATAAATTATTTATCGCGATCTCTTTGAAAGTAGATAGACTACAGACCATAAAAATAATCGCGTTGCACTGTAAATTATGGAGCAATCTTGCAATCGGAAGTGTATTAAGACGCTTAAATGGAGTGAAATAATCTCCGAGAATCGAAACATGACGGCCGGATCACAACAGATTGTCAATGACCATTTAGAAAAAAGCAATCTTCTTCTTACTTTCTTCTCTTTTGCTCTTAACGACTGGACAATATAATTTATAGATGGCTTTGAGCCATAATGCCGGTATCAAAAGTCATTTTTATACGATCTGTTTAATTCTCATGAATTAATGGAAAGCGATCTTGCGTAATACATATCAATACCTATTTTGAATATTTGCTGTTCAGATTTCTCTTCTGTTCATGGAAAAATGAATTTTCTAATGAGAGTAATGAGGAAGGACATTTGTAATGGTTGTTTCTTTAAATGCAAAATATGCTTGTCGAGTCATATCGAAAAAATAAACGTATTTTACATTTAATTCCTGATATTCCAATCAGTATCTATTTTTATATTATTTTTATTGATATTCTAGTGGTATTATATATAATTTTACTCTGATTATTGTAATGAACGGGATTTATTAATGGAAATCCATATTAAAGTAAATCATTTCCGTAAAATTAATAATCAAACATGGACATTTCCGATTACATTCAATCCGTTATGGAATTGTTGATGACATTTTAAACAATTAAAAAATTGATTTAGCGCCAATAAAGGCAATGTTCTGAAAAGGCCACATCAATCATCAGATTTACATCCTATTGAGGACCTCAAGATGGTTACTACTGTTATAAATTTTTGAAAACATTCTTCGTTCAGAATTAATTAATCGCAGGCTCCAAGACCCTTGTTCTTTAACACATTGGCGTACCAATCGAACGAAAAAAAATCAATGTTCTCTTACATGCACGTCCCTGTAGGTTATTTTTTGAGACAGAAGTAAAATGTAACATAATAGATGTGTGGGTATTAGTAGTGTGAACATACCTAGATTGTAAAATCGATAAGGATGATGGATACAGCAAAGAAACGCAATACAGGAGCATGGAGATAAAATCTCATAAAAAGAATGAAATAAAAACAAAGAAAGTATCGCTAAATTTCCCATAAACAAAAGCTCGTTTTCCACATACTTAATCGGAAATGGTTAGTGGTAAGCAACACTGCTACTGCTAATGAATTACATTCTTGAAAAACGGTGTTTGTAATTTTTTCAGTATTTCTTTGCACTAAAACGCTCAAAAGTAAATACTAATTGGAACATAAAATGGCTTTTCTAAGATCGAAGCATTAACAGGGATCTTCTGAAAACGGAAACACACTAAACATAAAACGGAATACGTATTATTTGTTACGTACCTTTGTGTTTCGTTGGAACACGGCGAACGTATTGACTTAAATGGAAATATGCGCCTTTTCCTGCAATTTTAAACATTTCTCATGGCACGATGAATAATACTAAGCGCATACGATTTTTATTATGTTTGCCCTGCTAATTTTTTCCTTTAAGAAAATGCGTATCCGCTATTTTCCATTTTACATTCCTGTTGTCTGAAATCGTTATTTACATGGACATTTAAATCTCCCCATATGACGTAAATTAATTGAGATAGTACTCTATCATAGTAACGTAGGTACATACCTACATTTTTAGTAAAAAATTACGTTAAAATAACGTTTATGTTACTGAAATGGATAAATCGTAACCGGTATTTCAATTAAGTACCCACTCGCACGCCGCTTTCATTTAAATCAACGATCAATTTTTAGGACCTGCACGAACCACTTTTGTTTTCACGGTCACGAGAAAGAACCCCACCTTCATACGAAGGAACGTCTTCAACGACTCTAGCCAGTTTTGGTTACCTTTATCATAGAAGGAATTTTTTAATGCAGTTTCTATGTTTATTACGAGAAATATTTGAATATATCTGAAGTGATTTTTGAGGAAATTTGCGAGGTCTGAGCGATGAATGGACAACGAATATGTAGCTGATAATCTTTATGCAGGATGTAATCGATCGAAACGAAAAAAAATTTGGTTGAAACTTGATGCAAAATGGAGCAAAACGCTGTTAATCGCACTTTTCTATCTCAATCCGACATTTATGTGGCCATTTTACATAATGGTTTTCAAAAAGAAGAGTGCACTAATTTTACAAGAAATTTAACGCTGGTTTCGAAAATGCGGTCTAAATTTGAAAAAATCTGAATTGGAGTAGAGAAAATGAGGTTTTAATAGCAAAAAAGGTGTGCTTTTTTTTAAATTCTTCAAAAAAATCATATCTCAATTGCGGATTAAGATAGAACAATGCGCTTAGCGGCGTTTTGATTCATTTTGGATCTAGTTTTACCTACATTTTTTTCTCGGTTTAGATCGATTACACCCTGTATACATAATTAAGGGACTGAAAAAAATACTAAACATGTTATGTTTTAACAAGAAGTGATCCGATCTTATACTAGTTCTATATGTTGAGATGCATGTATTTACATTTTTTATTAATGTCTTAAATGTAGACGTACAGATGGTTTCCGAGATTCTTCTTAAGAAGAATGTTCAGCTTATCACAAGCCTAAAAAATGGATATAGCACATTTTCTACTCGTAATGGTCTTTATTAATGTTGTTACATAAATCTTACAATACACAGATTGTTTAAATTTATCACGAAACATAAGTTTTAAAAGATTATTTTCACTTTAGATGAAGTCATTAATCTCAAGTGATCAAGAAAAAATGCCGAATAATTTATTACATAAAGAATTCATGATCTGGACTAGTAAACGACATATAATTGTAGTTCTTTCTGTTGTTGAAGATTTTGACAGTCACGATTTTCAGATATATTCTATTTTATCGATCTGGACATTTTCCTGGATATAACTAATATTTTTTATTAATTTTTCACAGTTATCGATTCTAAAATTTTCAGTTTGTTTTTGCTGCATACCTCCTCCTTCTTTCATTTTTAAATAAAGTAAATTTTCTTCAAAGAAAAACAAGAAATATTGTCGATTTAAAAATGTTTATGTAGATATTCCAATGATTAAAAAACCCGAAGAATAAAATTCCGTTAGGAATAAGAATCTCCTGTTAAGTACTCAACATTAACATAATTTTCAACACCAAATTAATCACTAACGTTAAGACGACGAATTGGTTTCGTTAAAGGATTCTTAATTGATGCAAATTTTCAATTTAAAATTTAAGTATTTTTCGTTAATCTTTTTTTTATTGAGAATTTTGAGAAAATTGCAAAAACGCGAGACAATTTATTGTTTGAAGAAAAAATAAATGATGGATTGTTGTAAATTTGAAGAATACACAAGAAAAATAAGTAAATCATCTTACACAGGGCGTGTTTAATGTACTCATCGAAAAACTAACACAAGAAATCATTTAGAGGTTTGTGCTTCATTTTGGAAAACTACTTTTTTACTATACTTATATTAAAATGCTGCTCTCTTGCCGCAATCCAAGCATGATATTGTAATCAGGTCCCTGAATTACACTCTTAAATTGGTCATCACGTATGAATGAACTTTCAAGGTTCCGTAATCGGGAAAATTAATGGGTGTCAAATCTTCTGATCAGACTGGCCAAGGTGGTATCTAGTAATATTTCTCAACAAAAAGTTTAAACAATAAAAAGAGAAGAATCTCTCACAATTTGAAACGGTTTTACAAAAGTTGTCGGGTACCTGTCAATTCCCGTTAGAAGATCTGCTCCAGATAAATCACAAAATTATTTTGAAAGAATACAAATTAAAAATAACTGTATTCGGTATTTCAACATTCTTAACATATATCCACTGACAAAAAAATTAATTCTATTTTATTTCAAACAATGAGAACTTTCGTAATAAATAATAGAAACATTTGTATTCTCATGTCTTTAAAATAGACCATTTTTATCTATAAAATGAAGTTATTAACAAACATCAGGCACACCCAAATAATTATATTTCTTTTAATAACAATTCCAACTTTGTTGATATGGGGTTAGGCAAAATACGTTTCTATTGAACAATTATACCAAGGTAATTTTGAAATTTCTTGATTAGTTTGCGCTCGTGCTCTTCAATATTAGTCATTAGTCTTTTAGTCATTAGCGTTTTCCTCTTTTTGTTTTTTGTTTAAAGTAGATTGCGGAACATAAAAAAGAAGATTAGCTAATGATTATTTAATTGGCAAGGATGTTTATGATGTTTTCAGTTTATGTTATTTCCGTTTGTAACAACAGGAGAACCCATGTATTTTCTTGTCTTTTTTTAAGTTTATTATTATATCATGGAGGAATTTTCAAAAAAAAATACCTCCTTACTTCATCGCTTTGGTTTTGCTCCACGCGATTGTCATTTCTTTGTTTTCAGTCGATTTAAAGAGCTACTTAGTAGCTGAGAACAAATTTTAGACTAATTATTAAGGGAAAAACGGAGGAAGTGTGTACAACAGACATATTTTTGACATCCCTGTGGTTTTTGTGTTTTGTTTTAGGATTTAAAAAAAATTCAAATTTATGCGAAAATCGTGGTCTTTTGCTTTAACAAAGAGAAAGAGAGAGGCCAATCGGGGCAATCTTTAAAACGCCATCACGAACGCAAGAATACAAAAACAGTCTGAACTCTGACCGTGCAATCATTGGATATTTACAAGCAATGTTGCCGCATTTATTCCTGCAAAATATTTTTGTTTCCATAAATGCATTTAAGAAATAAATTTTAATCCGAATTTCAAGAAAATATAGATCAATATGTCAAATAGACAACAAATATTGTATTGTTAAGATATAGAAATTTCTTAAACAAATATTTCATTGTATTTTTTCTAAGGAACAAACTCAAAAGAGTAAAAGTGGCAACTGCGACAGGGCCAGTAACCTAGGATACAGTGGAACAAAATTACAAATTTTTGTTCAACAATAAAAAATGTTTAGCCAAAAAAACTAAATAGTTGCAACTAATAGGTTACAATCCATAAAGTCGTTAAGCCAATAACTAAATTTTTGATGCCATTTTAACAGGTAGCAAATGAAAAAATTTTAAAGGGTTTTTGACCCGAGCTAAGGTACTTCAGAACCACAATGCGGCGCCACGAACTCACGTCCGTGGCCATGAGTGCTGGCCTTTAAAAATAACCATTGCCACTGGTCCCTTAGGTCGTGCAGGGAAGAACTCTAGCAACGGTTCTACGGAACCGTGTTAATTTGGTGTTGTAGATACAGCGGAAATTAGCCTTAATAACATAGTGTGTATGCAATGTTAATGTTACCTTTTGTGTATGCACTTTTACTAAGTTTAGCCTTGTTTAATACAAAACAGCTTTTAAGGTAAAATGTTATGTGCAAGCGTTCGTTTCAAATTGAGAAAACTGGCTGCTAATTGTCAACAATGTACAATACAACAGTAACAGTGGCTACAAGAACCACAAGAAACAACAATGAACCAACCAAATTAAGTTCGACATGCGTGCGAATAAAGAGAAAATTGAAAAAAAAACTTTGTTCGAACTGTAACTATTGACATGTTGCATCCAGATATAAATGGAATTATTCAAGAAGGCGTGGCCCTAGCTAAGTGGTTATTATCGTTATGTTTCAAGCAATATTATCGAGTTTTAAATAAATTTCCAGAACGCTGGATACGTGCGAATGTTGGCATTTAATCTTTTGCACGTTACTTCACTACCGTACATTTCTAATAGTCATATTTGATTGCACTTCTTGCCTTTATGCATTAAAAAGAAAAGTATACGTGTGCTTCTCACTGAAAGGAGATTCAGGGTAGGCGTAAGGGTTTTGCAACTATACCACTTTATAAATATCTCTTAACAATAACGTTTAGTCAGTGAAGTTGTCCGCAAAACATTAATCAACATAAAGTGGGCTTGTTTACATTTTTTTCTCAGAACTATTGGCAGTAGTAGTACGATTAAGTATTCATTGAAAAATAACTGTGACAAATTGTATTTAGGTTAGTAAGCTTTTGTTCAAGATCGAGTGATTGAAGATAAAAATGAGTGTGTCAGTACAGCACACACAACAAACGCGGTCTGCCATATCTTGACACACCGCATTCCTAGAAGGTTTACTACTATGAAATCCAAAGCTTATATTAAAGCCTGATGAAATGAGCGTATAATTTCAGACTAGATTTAACTCGATGGAATTACGTTTTTAACTATACACGACGTTTCTGTAGGTATGCATAAATCTTAGATTTTATTTTCGTTTTAATTGACATGTACTTACCTATATTCTCTAGTGGTATCTGGTATATTGTCTAGCGTGGGTACGAAATACATACGAAGGTTTTACTAAACTTTTCGCTGTGAAGCTATAAATATATTTCTTTAATTTGCATTTATGGTAACATTTTTAAGGTTTTCATTTGTTTCTACCTCAAACTGTTTTGAAGCAACACACCATAAGAATTAAAATTCAGAAAGCATCATTACGACGACGAGAGGATCTATGGCTGTCAATTGAGGTATGATTTGTTTGACTAGGAAGTTATCATGAAAACTGATGATGATTTTTTGAATTTGAAGACTGCTTTGCGTAGAAGCCAGATCAAGTGCAATGTAGGCAAGCTAATGATCAGATCAGAAAGACTTGAAAAACTGGAATTACATAGTGATTTAGGATGTATTCATATTTTTTAATAAAATAATTTATTATACCGGGTGTTGGAAATTAATAGGCCGCCAATCCATTAAACACTATTTCCTTGAATGAAAATAAATAGAATTTCCTTATGAGACTTTTTTCCTTAGTACTTTGTACACTCTGGTGTTTCTTAACATGTTTTATTGAAATTTTGCAGTAGTGTACAACTTGGATTTAGCACATGTTTCCTATAATTTGAGTAAAGAAATTTGGAAAAAGGGGGGAAATGAAGGGTCATATACATATTTCTCTACCAAACTTTTTTTGCGCACCCCTATGGTGAATTAGTTTAGTTTTCTAAATTAGCTTTCTTTATCTTCATTTCTTCGTTCTTGTTAAATTTTAATTTACCGCTTAGTTAATAAGGTATTCCAGCTTATTGCCTCCCAATGTTATTGCCAATTTGTACTGAAATACCATATTGGCATATTGAACAAAAAAAGAAATAATTTTTTCCAATTTAGTATGTTATAGTATAGTGGGTGGAGTTAAGCGAGCCTGATTTACACGTAAAAAACCTCCACTACAAATTGATATTTTGAAATTTTAGAATATGGTTAGTTAGAATGATAAGTCATGACCTGTATATCATTATTTAAACGTCAGAAATAAATAATATCAGTACCAAAGAGGTAAACTGTCGTATGTCCATAAATAGAAATTTTCAGTAGAGAGCAATACAAATGTCAATCCTAATGAACTTATATTAGATACTACATTTTCGAATTTAAAAATATAACAAATCATCAATACGTGGCTTACCATTTTTTACCCCATTAAAAAATTAAAAGAATGCAGTTTAGAAATATTGTTAACTCCATATCGGGTAAAAGTGGAGTTACAACAGTTTGCCTCTCTGGTACTGATGCATTAATAATATTATTAATGGTAACGTTCAACAGGAAAATTCTCAATACATGACATAGCTGATTACCACGTCACTACGTGGAGAAGATATTTTTCTAGAGTAAATCAGGATTGTCTTAAGCCAATGATCGAGCCACATTTTTAGTCCCTATGCTTCTCCACACTGCCATCTTACATAAAACGAATAGTAATCATTTGCATATTCGTTAAGTTTACTTTTAGTGACGAAAAATTACAAGTCAAATTAGATGTTCAATATGCCAATATGGTATTTCAATACAAATTGGCAATAGCATTGTTGTAATAAGCAATGCTATAAGCTGGAATATCTTATAAACTAAGCGGTAAATCAAAATTTTACAAGAACAAAAAGGAACTTTACAAGATAAAGGAACATTTAATTTAAAAAATTAAACGCGTTTACCATAGGTGCGTGTAAGAACAAGATGGAGGGGAGAAATGTGTACATGACCCACCATTTCTTCCACTGTTTTTTCAAATTGTTTTATCCAAATTATAGGGAAAGTGCCCTTAATCAAACTATGCACTACTGCAAAAATTCATCAAAATATGTATGTTAAGAAACACTGAAATTATTAGCAAAGAGTAATATATTTTTACCAACTTCAACACCCTGTACACTGTGAGTACAAAGCGTCAAGGGAAAAAGTCGTGTAAGAAAAATCTACCTATTTTCATTCAAGCAATTTGTCGCTAGCGAATTAGTTTATTAATTTGTAACACCCTGTATTTTTCATATTTTTTCGAACAGTCGTATTCGTAATAAATAACGGAGAACTGTTTACTTGTTATGTGCTCGTATTTTTAAAAGTTACTTTTCAAATTTAACAAGATTTCTTATTAAATAAACATTTTCTTTAATTAGAGCAGTTAATATTACTAAACTAATTTATACAACCATCGTTATCCGATCGATTTAATGCAAAAGGATGCATCGTTAGCTAAAAGGACTTGTTGCATATCTTTCACATATTATTATTCTTGGAACTTAAAGGATTCCGACATTTTTCTTTTTTTCTCTTTGACTTTTATATGGCCGATATTTGCGTTTAACTCATTTAAATTTTAAAAAGGAAATTACAAAATCATTAGATGAATTACTATGAATGAAAAATGTCTTTACAAAAATAAAAGTTTCAGAGCTTGATAGAAGGTAACCTTCAACCTGTGTCCTGAAAACAGTTTAACAAGAAGAAAAAAAAAGACAATAAAAACCGGATGTTTAATTGTTTAGGTTTCATTGTTCTTTCATTTTACAGTAAAGGACATTTGTAAGTAGGTTTCTTTTTATTTTTTTTTTTGTAATTTCATCTTTCAAATGTATTTTTACCACATCCACTAATAAAGCTTTCATTACCATTTGGAATTAATGCAATCATAGAGGCACAATCTAAATATTTAATTCCAATACGAAAGCCTTCTTATAACAGTTAGTTTATTTGAAATGTTACACACAAGGAGCCCTGTATATTTTTACAATTTGTTTTCTTCCATACGTTTTCTTTTGGATGTTTCTCTTTTTCACGTTTATTTTTAAATTTTCCATATACACGACTCTATCGTCATTTCTAATGATTGCCATCATCTCATACTTTCATTTCTAATGATTATGGAATTGAGAAAAAAAAAAAATTAGAAGACCTCTTAGTGGCAAACTCGATCGAAAATTCTATATGTGGTTATTGAGATTTTGAAAATAAGTCTTGCTGAAAGTTCTGTTTTAAACTAAAATTAATTTCCGGCTTGTGCTCGTCGAATTGTGAAAGTAACAAAGACTCACACGGGGATTACCTAATCATCGCGTTAAATGATATATGTATGTTGGATGTTTTTAATATGATATTCTACAAGAAGATAAGAAAATTGTGTCCTGTAAAGGAGTCCATGGACAATTAATTAGTTAATAGTGTTGAAGACAATATTGAAAGTTTAAAGACAAGGCGATGTTTGATATTTTATGTTGAACCAACGGTTGCGATCAGATCAAAATGTCTGAATTTAGTGAGCAGGGTCTGACAACCAAGTTGATTGTTTATGGGCCCCTTAAATACCCTAATTTGCATAAATAAATTTCCTCGGTTCTTACTTTAATAAATATATTATAGGTAAATTAAGTGTTTATTTTGGTTCTTACCGGTTATCGGGCCGCCAAAAAAAAAAAATTTTTTTTTGATTGTTTTGATTGTTTTACTTTATCTTTTTACAAAACAGTACTAAAATTGAAATAAAATTTTAAAATTCAACATTAAAACATACTTTCAACCAACTACATATATATTTTATAAGTCTATGGTTCACACTCCTTTCACAACCATTTTGCAAGATATCTCTGTATTTCCCCCCCGTTTAGTTGTATTTTTTTATCGTTATTTTGTTTGTTGTTTGTTAGAAACTAGTCTCTTCACTCTAAAATCACCTTTTTTTTCCTTAAACACCCGTTTTTACAATCCTGACAGCTATTGTCATTTTAAGCAACAGAAGACGAGACAATGGCATCTTAACCTTGGTTGCAGATGCCACAAAAACAAACTTAACACTTGCGGGTATTTTAACCAAAACAAACACCCACAGTTTTATTTTTTTTAATTTTATCCAATTATTAGTTTTATCTAACGCCAACAGTCAAAAAAATCAAAAATAATTTTTGAAAAAAAAATTTTTTTTTTTGGCGGCCCGATAACCGGTAAGAACCTTTATTTTTTCTCAGAACGAAGAAAGTGTATGGCTAATCTGTATGTCAGTACTAGCCAGTATCTAATTTAAATAATTCGAAACGAATTACCTACAACGGTCTCGACCATCTCAATATGTTAAGTGTTACATGTAGATGCATAAGTGTCAATTAGAAGCGTAAATAAAATATTTAAATTGAGCATCAAGCCAAGCTACAGGGGCTGTGGTATTATGAAAGTGTACCTACATACTTTTAAAAGCGCTAGTGGAGGAAGATCTTATCCCATTAATATTAATCGATTACTTTTTTAGTAACATGTTCAATTAGAGCTAAATATTGTTTTTCTGATTAAATTGACTCAGAAATCGAGCTCGAGCTAAAGTCGTTACTAAAATTCATGCATATTAATTTCGTATTTCATTTTTTCTAACTGATTGTGAGTATATGTAGTTATTATGGTGAACGCAAGTTGCAAGGAAAAATATTTGCATTGTGGTCTAGACCAGAGGGATTTGCGTAGAGTAATGTGCTCAAGCAAATTGCCTACTTAAATGAATTTATATCTACATATTTCTCTCCATGTCAAATGATTACTGCAAGGTTAAAGAGAATTTAGTTATTGCATTTTACACACAACTAGGCAATAATTTCAAATTTAACTTTTCATATTTAAATAAATTTATTTCTTAAGTGAAAATAGTAAATTGGGTCCGTGCTAGTTCAACTGAACAACCCATTAACCGTTGTAGTACTAAAGTGAACTAAAAATAAAATTAAAAAAAAAAGAAACAAAAACGGAACTTACGTTAATTGTCAAGAGAAAAATAATACTTCAAGAAAAAAACACGCATAGAAATAAGTTGTCCAAAGCTGGTATTTCCTAACATCAATTTTTACACGTACAAAATCCTCATGTTTTTCGTCTAGGAACATTAACAAACTTATTTTGTATACTTTACTTTACAAAAAAAATAAATAATAAACTACGCGCGTAACGAAATGATAATAAACAAAGCTGGCGTGTGGCACACGTAACTCTTACAAAAGCCCGGATGGAACTGACGAGGCGCCCGGTTACATCGCGTTCGGTTACATCGCGAAAGGCCCCCCTTGTGGAAGGAATAACCAGCTTTGTTTAAAGGGTAGCGGAAGTGTTAAACTTGACCATATCTTGGACTACATATGAAAACTTCAAAATGTAATCGAGGCGTTGAAGTAACTTTTCATTCAATTGTAATGTAATTTGGAGATTAAAAGATCACTTAATTTTTGAAGTTTCTTAATGGTGGATAGCCCCAATGAGTGGTTTTTGTTTTTCATTTAAATATACTGTTAGTTCTGGTACTAATTATAGGTTCGAAAAATAGGAATTTACTTTTACACACTACCATTAAAATGATACAGTGTACCAAAAAGCAGGTAAAAGAAATTATTTCCAAAGAATTTATGAGAATACACATATGTTGACATATGAATTTGACTACTTCTTACAGTCAAAGAAATTGTAAGAAATATTTGTATATCTACTATAAATATTACTCCAGTATTGTAATGTTTGTAAAATGAAATATTTTCCTTTGTTCTCGACATTTCTAACCACTGTAATCTGATTTTATTCGTTGGCACATGATTCCCATGTTTTTGTCATCTTTGGATCGACTGATATCTAAATAGTTCTTATAGTTCTAGTCGGGCTTACCCATTAATTGCGATCATGAATATTAAATCACATCTGTAATATTAGGAAATGGTACATCGTGAGACGCTGTCACGAAAAACTAGGTAAGTTCCTTAATGTCATGTACAGGGTATCCCAATTTCGTTGTATTTATGGAATTTTTTGTTTATTATTAACGGTAGAAAGATGTGGATTCCGCAACTATTTTTTTTTGTGTTAGACAAAAGATACCATAACCAGATTTTCCTCAGCACTTTTTTTGAAGTTTAGAACGAAAATTTTATTTTAGGTTCAGTTCTTCTATCTCAGTTGTTTAACAATTTATCATAAAAGTTTAAATGCTTCCTATAGATCTTTTAACGGAGAAACAAGTGGCACATTCGATATTTTTCTAAAATCGAAAATTTCTGAGAGATACCAAGGATATGTTATTTTAAATAAAACACCCTCTATATTTTCTATTTTGTCATATAGCGGATATACAGGATGACCCATACTTAATCTGCAAAATTTTATCAGCGTGTTGTACGTTCCTAAGGTGCAAACAAACAAAAAGCTTAATACGCCTCTGATCAAATTTTGATAATGATTTTCACAATAAACGTGCATCTTATCATATTTAGTTGGTATGCGAAATTTCGTAAAGTTATATCTATTGTTTTCTTGGTTTTGCGAGGTGCAGGTCGAATTGGAAAAACATGGAATCATTTCATATGCTTTAATTGCCAACGTTTCAAGAGTATGAAAAAACTGTCATCTTCAGGGCTATAGGAAAGGCAAAAAACAATTTTGCTGCACAATTAGTATGTCAATATGATAAAATAATACCTTGAAACTAGAAATATTAAGAAAAAACAACGACACAATGAACGGAAAAACAAAAATAAAACACGAGACATTAACACATAAAACATAACACATAAAACACATGATGGCTGAGTCTGAATTGATTTGGCTTTGACGTTGACAGACCTGACACTTCACTGATAAGACGCTTTTTTAAATTTTTTTAGGCGTTCAATATGGTAGTGTTCTCGATATTGAAAAGGTGTTTCTCCTCCTTCACATGGTAGGCTAGAGCTGTTGTGGGGTTGCCAGTATTTTCCCGATCTGATTGGTCACGATTGTGCTCCTTTTTTCTCACCTTCAAGTATCTGCCTGTTTAGCCAATGTAGCAGGCTGTGCAATCCTTACAGAGTATTTTATACACGACACCCGATTTGTCATTGGTGGGATCCGTGGCCTTCAGTCTTGTGTGCAGTTGTGATTTTATGGTGTTTTGGCTTTTTTCTGCTATGATGATTCTTATTATACATATTATACGTACAACATATATCTATTCTTAACTCGCTGATTTCCTTTGACGTTTTATTTTAGCGGAAGTCATAGAAACTAGAAATAAAGACCAACTTGATAAGTTTCTTTATTGAACAACCCTTATTCAGAAAAATGTACTTTTATGGACTACCTGAGGGAGAATTTTTCAACCCATATTGTATTGTAATAAAATTTTTGTTCTATTTTCGAACGTACTACAATGCCTTAGTAAAATTTCGTATATTAAGTTGAAGACACACTATGTAGTATACAAGATGTCTACTATAAAAAATGCCAAACGTCTTCAATGTGATCCATGAAATCAAGAAGTAAAAAAAGTTCCTATGAAAATAGGTCTTCCTTTAAAAATTACAGAGTGTTGAAATTTAATTTTTTATTTGGTTTTTATTTTAACTTTTTTGGACAATGACGTAATTATAGAATAAAATTTGGTACAGAAGTGTTTTTATACCGTAAAATTCATATATTGTCTTAATTTTTTGATTACTGAAACAGAGCGCAACATACAGAGTTCCATCACATTTGAATTGGTGCTAACTTATTTGTCTCACACTGTATGCCACTTTCGATTGGAAAAATCGTTCTTCCCATCTTTTCTGCTTAAAAAAGACATACCATATCAATAATATCGCTAGAAGCAACGGTTTCCTGTGAAAATGCATCTAAAGCTGATGATGAATGCAAATTATGTATTAGAGTAAATGGAAACCCTGTATTCTTCAAACAAAGACATTGCGAATTCACGTTTATAGGAACAGTTTTTACCCTTTGGTTTCATAGATCACATTGGTGAAATTTGGCAACCTTTTTTAGTAGTCACCTTGTATAGGATAGATATTTTAGATATTTTTTTATAATAATCACAAAAAGTATAATCTTTCCAATTCCGATAAATTTTTATTGGAAACCTATTAAAATTAAAAAAAAAAAATATGACTAAAAATATTTAAATAAGAATAAAGCTCAGACAAATTGTTTAAATTGATTCCTTTATATTTCGAACGTATTTCGCAAATTTTTTTTAAACCTATACAAAAGATAATTTGAAAATGATATGAACTAGACCGTATTCTGTATCCAAAATTTTCCTCTCTAGATATGTTTTCAACCTATCCATTATTGATGAGTTAATGGATATGGTGCTGTTCATAAAAAATACTATTTCAATGCGCAAAATGAATTTTATCGATTATTTGAAGAGCGATATTTTGTAATATCTCGATATATCGAACACTAGCTATTATTCTCTTCTGCAAAAGTTGGACATTTGTTCTTAAAATAAAGAACAACACAGAAACCAACACATTTTATCTATAAAACTTTATAAAATTAATGATCGCTATTGAATTTCGACAATATATTAATAAAAAAATAATCCGAATAGAAAATTTTCTTTTTTAATCGTTTTACAAGCAATTGTTATAGAAAATTATATATGAAAAGACGAATTCAACGAGCAGAAAATATACAGTTTGTTCAATTTACCATAATATATATGATATTTGGTCTATATCTCACAAATTATCAATTTTACAAGCATCGAGTAAGCTATTAATTTCTGGATTAAAGGATCTATAAGAAACAGGTTTTAGTTTTTCGATAACTTATCAGACAACTGTGACACACAAGTGCTTCCAAAATGACACATTTTCATAATCACTATTTCAAAAACAAGGGGTGCTAGGGAAAATCTGGTTGTGACATCGTTTGTTTTATAAAATAATAGCACAGGGTGGCGAAAATCGCATCTTTCTGCCGTCTTTAATAATAATGAAAAAAACTTAGTAAGTACAACAAAATTGAGACAATCTGTACTGTGGTGCTGTGGTGGCTATTTTATAACGGAATTGGTTACCTGCGCAATTCCAAAAGATCATCAGAGATTCATCTTTGGTTTGAAGCTTTTTATATGACTGATTTCCTTACTTTGAAAAAATCAACATACCATTTCTAAACAAAATGGTAAACGCACTGAAAAAATCAGTAACTAATTGAAGACACAACTGATAGATGTCGTAAGAAGCTTCAATTCGCCCCTTTTGCCTTTATCGATTTGATCGACAGTTCTCCAACCTCATTCTGCGCATCTTTTCGCACCTTTCGAACCGTTGGAATCGATTCCAGAACCAGGGGAGCACGTTGTAGGATAAGCGGGCAAAAGAGATAACAGAACGACAACGACTGACTCAGTAAGAATGCAGCTTCGGGGACGGTCGGACGTCAGCTGCTCCGCAAACGCGAAACTGCTTTTTTGGGCGCCGTCTTCTAGGGCCCCGGCCGCCTCTTAGGGACATGCGAACGTACGATGGTGCCGCCGCCCCAAACCGACGGCTGCGAACCGGACTTGGCCGTGGTTGGGTCAGTACCTATTGTCAATTATTAGTTTTGATTTAGTTTTTGTTTAAAATTATATCCGATTAAGAAACTTACAGGATTTGACAAGAATCTTAACCATACTACTACATGTTTTATTCATTTAACCAAGATGCTATGTTTTTGCGATTCTTTCTATCATTGTTTCTTATTAACCACTCGGCTTAAGCAATTCCTAAATTAGATTTAAATTTGACATGCAGCATGTGTTCTTAAACGTGTCTTCTTATTGTTCTGGTCTGGAATGCTAACCCATTGGACAAGCTTTTCTTAGATTTCTAATTGTATTTCCCGTTCAAATTGAGCTGACAATGTTTAAAGATAAAGCAGAATCCCTTCACAGGAAGTGTTAGTTCTATTCATAGTTGTTTCCTAGTTATGAATAAATCGATTTTTCAACTCAATCATCTAGATTTAAATTACCATTTTCAAGAAATAATCGTAATTTGTTATAATAACATAGATTAAATATTGTCACGATCAATCATATCGTTCATCATTTTACTTTTTTCGTAGTGAAGCGACAACATGCGGCGAGAAAGCCATCGACGGCTCATAAAATTAATGATCATTATTTCTTTATAATAATCTCTCATATCACGTAGGATTTTTATAGCGGAAAGCTGAAATTGGTATAAAATTATAACATTATTTTAAATTAATTTGAATGAAACAACAACTGGTTGGAGTGTAATTAAATATTTTTAAAAAGGATTTAATGGCAATTAGCATACTTCAAATTCACAGTATGGACATGGAAAATGTTTATCCATATTTCAGTATGTTGTGGGTTTTAGTGTTTTTAACACCACGAAAAAACTTGTATATATTGTATTCTATTGTAGATGCCACTATAATAGAGGTGTGACAAAGAAAAACTAGTTTTTTCTTTCACATTTGTTCCCATTAAACACCATTTAGCTTTAAAATAAGCTATTGTCATAACAGAAAACTGACCTAATTCTCAATTTCTTCTAGGACGTGGCTAGAATCAAATCCAGACGTTCTGGAAAAATGGTTAAAAGAATACGCTTCCGCAGAATTAAGAGAAAGAGCATTTCAAGCGATTAATTCACCGACAACAACAACTATTAATCACAACAGTAAAACATGTACCTCCTTCAATTTGACAAACCAATTACAAATTTGGTATCCACCAAGTGTTTCTACAGCATCACTGGGTGGCGACAACGAGCGCAAATTTCAAAATGTCCGTCCACAATGCGATTTCAAATCGTTGGAGGAATCCGATTTGTTTATGGAACTAATTCGTGATATCGCCAATGAATTGAACATTGACAAGCTCTGTCATAAGATTTTGAAAAATGTTTCATTACTCACCAACGCCGACAGGGGATCGTTGTTTTTAGCCAAAGGACCACTGGAGAGTCGCTATTTGATTTCGAAGTTTTTCGATGTACGACACGATACTAGTTTCGAAGAGGCTATCAAATTGGCAAGGTCCGAAGAAATTCGAATACCATTTGGTGTTGGTATCGCGGGTACCGTTGCACAGAAGAAAAGTATGATAAATATTAAAAATGCTTACGAGGTAAGACATTTTCTTCATTTTCGTACACCTACTTATAGCATTAGTTACTTGGACTATTAATTTCTGATACTTCTGATGGATAGTTTCTTCTAATTTCTGATAGATACGAGGGTGACTCTGAAAATTTTTTAAAATAGAAATTACCTACCTCGTCGTACACTTGTGGGTGGAAATAACTTAATGAAATTTGAACAGCTGACAACTAAATAGTTTGCCATTACGATTGCCATATTGAAAACAGTGTTGCCATTTCCAAAAGTTTTTCGAGTAATCCTAGTAAAAGGTAAGACTGACACTTTTAGTGTTTAAATCAGAACGAGTTTATTAAATTAGGAGTACTATTTTCTGTTTTATCCCGTTCCTGTAAGAATTCTAGTTAAGATTCATATAAACGAACGTGTACGATTTGTTTCCCTTTTTAGAAAATCTGTTTTATAACGTAACGAACATGAAATTTGAAAATCGAGGAAAATTAATTTAAATATTAAAATCTTGATAAATGGGTTTTTTCCAATACTTTCCATGCCTCCATTGAATTCGATGATGAGAATCTATTTTTGGATGCCCAGGCGACAAAAACGAACCAACTTGGCCGCTTCTGACACGGATTTTTCTTGGCGACGACCTCTTTATATGTATTTTTTTATAAAGCGGATCAAAAATCCTTACATCGGCCACATAAAAATTTCAACGTTTTCACTTTTCCAGGAAGAAATATTTCAATTTCATCCATTCAAGTTAAAAGGGTCGTAAAGGGGGATATTTAAATAGAACGGTTTTTTTCTCCTGAAAGCTAACTTAAGCGTTTTGCTCGTTTTGAATTGTAAAAAGTTAGTCGCGACATTGATTAATGGTGATTTCTACTATAGAACAGTTCTTTTGGAGGACATCTATGTTGGGATAAATTATTTGAATGGGTTAGTTACAAGCCTTATTTCGGATAAATATTTTGATAAAAATGAAAAACATTATTTACCTTTGTTATGATTGTGTTTACCTCATAGATTTTCTTCAGCATTACCTACTCAGGGGTAACTTTGTTTACAATCAACTTGCAGTTTTCTAAAAATAATCGCATACCTATTATTTTAACCGTGAAATAAATTACGTCTTTTGTATACTTTACTATTCGAAAAATATAAATTGTTTAGATTAAAATTTTGATGTTTCCTGAATTTCGACAATTTATCGATTTCGCAGTTAATTAGTTTTTCCGATATTGATTTCTGTTTATATTTTCTTGTTATGTAATGTTTTTAAGGCACTTTGCGTTTTTTTTTTTAATTTTAGTTTCAAATCGACGCAATTATTTTTCCACCACAATATCTAATCCAACATTCCAATGCGTAAAAATTCTTCAGCAACCCTCGTACTGTCCAGATTTAGTCCCTTGCAATTCCTTTTTATTCCCTGTGGTTAAAGAAAAGTTGCCAGGGGAGGTACTTTCACGGAAGAATGAAAACGGGTATCCAAGGGGGTCTTTTGAAACCACCTTCCTGTTTGATAATTAGAGGGTCTGTACAATATCTTTAAGAAAAAAAATAAAGCACGACTTATTTAAAATAATGAATTATGTATACACAACTTGCTTATTCGTGAATCACAAGTAAAGTTTATTAAAGAGCTTTTTCCACTCGTTTCCCTTCCATACCTGTCCTGATTTCTCAGCGGAAGTGCTGCACTGCTCTCCTCGAAGTTGGGAAACTTTTCTCTTATGTTTAAATTTATAGGCAACTAACTTTGAAATGAAGGTTCGATAAATATTCTAGGCACAAATCG
The DNA here is from genome assembly GCA_013372445.1 of Hypothenemus hampei. Classification (NCBI taxonomy): domain Eukaryota; kingdom Metazoa; phylum Arthropoda; class Insecta; order Coleoptera; family Curculionidae; genus Hypothenemus; species Hypothenemus hampei. The sequence continues at coordinate 118,811 of JABRWK010000031.1, read as the reverse complement.
TAAATCAGAATCGATTTTCTCTGAGTGAGCGGATTTATTGTTGTCTGCAAGAGTGCCTTGAATTATTGTTTACTCAGAGATCTCTAAATGTGTTTTCCGATTTCAGGCCTAAATCGAATTTATTTGAAATTAAAGTTTCCAAATTGGTCTTTTGCAGGATCCACGATTTAATAAGGAAGTTGACCTTCGAACTGGATACAAAACCAATATCATCCTGTGTATGCCAATCTGTAACTATGAAGGAGACGTTATCGGTGTGGCGCAAATTATTAATAAAACTGACAATTCTCCAGAGTTCTCCAATCATGATGTAGAAGTTTTCCAACGTTACCTCACATTTTGCGGAATCGGCATACAAAATGCTCAACTTTTTGAACTGTCCGTTCTAGAGTACAAACGTAATCAGGTTAGTAAAAATTCAAAAAAAATGTATGCTTTAGAAACAGTTTTTTTTCGCTGAGGAAAAAATAAACTTATTTTTGAAAGGGCACGTGTGGAACTCCCAAGTGGCTTTTATTTAAATTAGATCCGTTTTATTCGTCCAATATCCACGCGCATTATAATAATGTAGCTTTTGAAAAGGGAGTCAATTTCAAACGTCGTAAAATTGTGCCTGTACCTTTATTAAAAGTTGACGAGTAACGGGAACTTCATACATACAAATAACATGTAAATGTTTCTTTATTTATAAAACAAAGCTCAGTTTCCGGAAATTAGTTTTTCCTTTTAAAACTTTTTCGAAAAGTGCCATCATCAACAAGAACGAAAACCAGAGTTACAGAGAATCTTTAAGTACGTGGCAAGCGGAGCAAACAAGCCATTAATTTTCTAAATCGGTTATTGTTGTGACTGGAAATTTAATAAGCTACGTAATCTTTTCACGTGGGTGGCCATGCCGTGGCCCTTTGGCCTTCCTTATTCGTTAAAAATAACATATTGTTTTTGATAACCTTCCTTTTTCTCTAATAAATTTACCAATTTCCCTAACCAAGAACGTTCAAGGTTGTTGTTTTAATATTAATCGAAACCTATTCTATTTCATTTCAGATTCTCCTCAATCTGGCTCGCAGTATATTTGAGGAACAAAACAATTTGGAATGCCTGGTTACGAAAATAATGAGAGAGGCCCAGGATTTACTGAAATGCGAACGATGTGCGGTCTACCTTTTGGATCTCGATTGTTGCGAGGCCGTGAGTGTAAATTTTATGTTTAATTTAAAAAGTTGGGGGGGTTAATTAAAGAGAAATTTTACGTTCATAAATTTTAAACGTCCAAGGGTTCTGTGTTCATAAAATATTGAGGGCCACGTTAAAGATTACAAAAAGGTTATAGCTTACTTTGTGAGAATTTTAACGGTTATTTAATGGACACTTTTTGGGTAAAAGTACGAGGCTCCCTCAATTAGAAGCACAAGTTTATCACCTTAAAATTTCACAGGCAATTGAATAATCCTCGTATATTAAAAATCTTTTTGAGAAAACAAAAACACATTTTTCTAAAATATAGGCCTTAAATGGTAAATTTTAGAATCATTTGCAACGAATCGTCGAAAGGCCAAGAAAACTAATTCAACGTCACCCGCCCTTAAATAGAATGGTCAGTGGTTCAGTGAGCGGTCACGATATGATTGAGAATTTTTTAAGAAAACCTAGCCCGTTTACGGTGATTTTCGAATTAAGAGAAGGAGGCAACAAAACCCTAGTGTCAAGGTAAAAAGCATTGAAAATCTTATTCTCTATAAGAAAAGGACATTTTTAGACCGTCGTCTTTCGATTTGGCCGGCTCCACACTGGCTCAAATAGCTGGCTACGCAGCATCCACAGGTCAAATACTAAATATTGGTGACGTGGCCGAGTGGCTATGTGAAAAACACAGTGAAGGAGATGCAGAATCCGCCAGAACAATACTATGCATGCCAATTATGAACGGACAAAGGACCCTAATAGGTAACACATTCAATCCACGGACGAGATTTTAATGAAGCAAATGTGAAACTACTCATGTAACACCCTTAACTCTTGACTTTTACCCTTTCAGGCGTCGCACAACTAATTAATAAAGACAATGAGGCTCCATTTACCGAATGCGACGTTTCCCTGTTCGAGGCGTTTGCAATTTTTTGCGGTTTGGGCATTCACAATACGCAAATGTACGAAAACGCCTGCAAATTGATGGCTAAACAAAAAGTTGCTCTGGAATGTTTATCATACCATGCCACCGCTAGTAATGATGCTACCTTGAAATTAGTTAAGGAGGACATACCATCAGCAGAACGTTTTAATTTATACAGGTACGCTTTAAAAAAAATGTGCACTTGATTACCATAGCGTGTTAAGTTTTATGGTGGTTAACTAACACTAAGTTTGTTCATGACGGCGGCCACTGCTAATGAAATTCATTAATTTTCAGTTTTACATTTATCGATTTCGATTTAACCGATGACGAAACGTGCAAAGCGACAATTCGAATGTTTCTCGAATGTAATTTGGTCCAACAATTCCATATTCCATACGAGGTGTTGTGCAGATGGGTGTTGAGCGTTAAGAAGAATTACCGTCCGGTCAAATATCATAATTGGAGGCACGCACTAAACGTAACCCAAACGATGTTTGCTATGTTTAAAACTGGAAAAATGGAAAGGTAGCTTTCGAAAATCAACAATTTACTCTTTGCCTAGAGTCAAATCAAAATTGGTTGTTCTCGTTTGGGCTGTAATTTATGTGGGCATTTAAATCCTTAATCGGATTTCGGATAAGAGTATTATATCTTTGTCAAAATGAAGGAAAACCACACCAATTAATACTCCAGATTGATTAAGGCAAAGAGATCGAATTGAATTTCCTTTGGCATTAACCTGATACGGTGATTTTTAAAGGTTCATGAACGATTTGGAAATGTTGGGACTGTTAGTTGCCTGTCTTTGCCACGATCTAGATCACCGAGGTACGAATAATGCATTTCAAACGAAAACGGAATCACCATTGGCGATATTATACTCCACTAGCACCATGGAACATCACCATTTCGATCAATGTGTGATGATCCTCAATACGGACAGCAATAATATTTTTCAAGTAGGTGGGTTTTTATATTAGATTATCCTGCAATTATATTTCAATTTAGAGCTGCGCGGTTATTAATTGTCGTTCATAAAAGGGTTCGTGTACAGGTTATGAAAAGCAATAAATTCATTGGATTCAATGGTGAAAAAAGAAGACGTCTTACCCTGACAATTTATTATCCTTGAAGTAACGTTGGCACTTTTGAAGATATATCGTGCTTTATGAAATTCAATTCGACCGATTCTGTCTCAAAACGTTGATAAATTGGAGTTTGACCTGAAAAAAATCGGCTTTTTTTATATAATTCACCTTAAATGTCAGGTTTGTGCCACGTGGCTGTATAAAAATAACATCTGGTGTTTCGCTTGCAGAAAATTTCGCATAAAAGCTTGAAACCCATAAAGTTACTCGCAATATAAAATTAGATGACGAGAATACTTTTTATTATACCTAAATACAAAGGGTCGTTAAATGTTGGGATATTTTATGTCTTTTATCTCTTCGATCCTCTGAAATATCCTTTCCTTATCATCTCATCAAGAAAAGTGGTGTTATATACATATACTCAAATTGCTAAAAATTTATTACAAAACATTGGGTTATTTTGTATGAATTTCTGCGTCTCAACTTGTCTCAATTAAAGTTAATAGAGTTCTATGTTTTCTAAGTTTGCGCATCGTATGCAAAAGATAAAGGTTTTTCCCTCGCAGACTCAAACTGAAAATGAGATACGACTTATTTGAAATTTATTTCAGGCGCTTTCTCCAGAAGACTATAGAAGAGTCATGAAATTGGTAGAGACCGCAATTTTATCCACAGATCTGGCAATGTACTTCAAAAAACGAAATAAATTTTTAGAACTCATCGACAACGGAGAATTCGATTGGCAAAGCGACGACAAAAAAGACTGTAAACAGGCTTGAAATAAAGGGTTGTCTTTGAATAATTTATTAATTGTTTTAAGTACTTTCTGGAATGATGATGACGGCATGTGATGTAAGCGCAATAGCGAAACCCTGGGAAGTACAGCACAGGATAGCCAAGTTAGTGGCAGATGAATTTTTTGATCAAGGAGATTTGGAAAAAATGCAATTAAAAGAACAACCAATTGTAAGAACATACGAAGACTGTTTAATTGAAAACCAATTCTTGTAGTTAACGGAATGGGTTTCAATTAAACAAAATTCATAAAATCTCTTTATCCATGTATGTATAAAAACTAAAAAATTATTTTATAAAAAGGCAATGATGGATCGCGAAAGAAAAGACGAATTGCCTCAAATGCAAGTTGGATTCATTGACGTGATTTGTCTGCCACTATACAAAGTATTGTCAGATACTTTTCCCTGGATGAAGCCCTTGTATCAAGGAACAGCGGAAAATCGACAACACTGGCAAGATTTGGCTGAAAAAGTCGAAATGGGTCTGACTTGGATCGATCACGATACAATCGATGAACCAGTTGAACTTTTTCCAGGTAAGATGTTACATGAAATATTGTCAACTTAGGTGATTTACTGGAAAATTTTTAAGAATTGGAAGAGACTAAAGACATACTCACCGTACAAACGCTTCATCCGGTTTCGTCGGCGCCCCAAGCAGAAGTAAAAAAAAGACACAAAAAACTTTGTTACATGTTGTGACTATTAAGAAATTAGTTTGATGTCAAACTACTTACATAACGTAGAATTGTGTTGGGTATCAGTATTTCAGTTACTTTTTTTAAGATACAATGTGATATGGATGATAATTACATGTAAAGACTAAGAAATATTATGATTAATGAAGAAACAGCGGTAACAATCATCGCTTGATTCTTTCATTTAACACCTGCCGGAAGATTTATTACGAATTAATTAACCATTGGAAGAAGCTTTTTTAGGCAAAATCCAAAAATTTGTACCTACGTTTTATAGCATTTTAGTCTTTCCAAATATAGATTACTGATTGGCGCAAACAAAAATATTGGACCAACCGTACGGTATTGAGAAAAATGGTATATAAAGGTGTTTTATAAAACATTAATGCTTCTTTAAAGTAGAAATAATAATAAAACTTTCATTTTATTTCACTTTGTCATTTGCCGTTTGTAGTCAAATTTATTGATAAAAATTATGAACTGTCACTTGGCTAAGCAAGAGTAGCGTCCAATTTTCTGTTTTTTTTTCTGGAAAACCGAACTGTTTTCGAATTGAAAAGACATATTTTAATTATATTAAGATCTGTATTAGTATTAAATAGATTTTTAAGCGTCTTGTAGAGAAGAACTAATACCATTTTCAACTAAACATCTATCTCATTTCGTTGATGTTAAGATACCTCCAGACCGCAGAGCAATGTCGAGCCAAACGTTTACAGGCAAAAATGACCAATTAGGATGGTATCCTGTGTACGAATTAGCGAAATTATGCTTTTTTCGTGCACAAACAAATGTGTTCTGCCCGATTGTTTGCGCTGCTGTCTGAATGCACCTTTAGAAAAACAATTTTATACCTTGTAGATTGTAAGGGCATTAAAAAAAAGAAAATGCTTGCTTTAAAGTTCTTCCCTAAATCGAATTTAAGATTTCCCAATGTCCAGGGCAATTTATTAAGTTTTAATTGTTAACTTTATCAAAAAAATAAATTATTAATAATCAAAAGAAAAGCAATATTGATAACTGATTTACTGTATTGTCTTTTATAGTTTCAATTTCATTTTCTTCGACTTCATGTGTTGATTTTAGAGCAAGAACCCTATGTATAGATCATTGTTTGTTCCTTAAGTAAAATTAAGAGATATCGAACATTTTCATTCATTTAAAACAATTAAGGCCTCTGTTGTAGCTGCTTTTATCTTAAACTATTGATGTAGAAAGAGTCTTAATATTTTTTTATTCCAAATAAACCCTATTAATTATTCCTGTCTTATTATGTTTTACCATTTTAAGAGAAGATGCGGATCACGATCTTTCGATAATACTAATTGAACATTTCCTTTAAAAAAAATTGGAACGAGGAAAATGATTAAATGGGAAAGAGGTCCCTCACGAACAAGAAAGTTTTGAGTATCATAGACTTCTTTAGTTCTTATGATGGATTCAACTTGGCCAAGACAAACTTTAAATCTGCTTTTAGAACTCCATCAATTATAATTCAGTTCAGAGTACACTTTCTATTCTACTGCCCCTTTGGCAGCAACGATTTGTCCTTAACTTTTAGACGTATGACTTTGATTTTTTTCAAATAGGACTAGTGCATTAAAAATACTACACATTTTACATTTTTATTATGTATTATCAATGTTAAGCAAAGTTGTATATTTACTTAGTTTCCTACAAACATAATTTTAGGAAGACATAAATGCAATATTTAAAATAATTATTATAACCCATTTTGTTATAAGCAAGTATATTACTTGATTGCAAACCATTAATTCTGAATGAAATTGATATTATTAATATGTCAAGATTTTTACTGAAAAATAAACATATTTTAGAAAACCTACTAAAAGTATTAAAAAATACGTCACTCACTAACTAAATACATGAGAAATGTTTATATATGTATTGTTTACAGTAATTAGATACTTCACAAACAGCACCAAGTCGTTATTTCCAGTTAAATATACATATTTGGAAATCTACATAAACGTAAGTATGGACCAAAAGGTAAAGATATTAGAATGTGAAAGAATTTGAGAAAAAAATTTAATTTTATTATTTCAGCTATAAAATATACAAAACAGAATGTTCAATAATCTAATAATTTACTTTTAATTAATCGTAATAAAGCTTAGTAAAGGATACTAAGTCATATGATACACAATTGGGCAACAAAAAAGGTTAGGAAACTTGTATATAACCAAACAATTACTGACCATTGAATAAGCTTAAAAAACGTTCAAACTGGAAATATTATTTAACCAATTAAAAGGTGAACTAAAAAAAAATAAGAGATGTTGTCTTACTTCTTAGTCATTTCCTATATAATTTTCACAGCCAAATTCGTGGGGATTTTTCCAAGGATCAGTAATTTTTCTCGGTATTATTCAGAGTTTTGTGATGTTTAAATATTTTACATAAAAAACTCCTGTGTAGAGTGAGATAATGTGAGTCATGCATTTGGAGGCCTGTCTAGACAGCTAATTTCTAAAACTCTCAAGCCTCTTAAGGTCGGATCAGTCAATTTTAAACCTCTTGGCTCGTAAACTCTTTCATTCTGTTCAGCTATAAATTTGGAAACTTTCTTCAAGCACTGAAATATATAACTGTTTTATAAAACATATGAAAGTTCTTTATTTGCTTACCTTACCTTTTCATAATGAGTTTCCTTGCATATATAAATGAGGTACGCAGTTAAACATGCAAAACATCCTTCACAATACGTGGAACACGTCGCCTTTTCAGCTTCAGCAAAATATGCATTCAGTCTATTAACTGTAGCCTCAAAGGTTTGTTTTTCGAGCTAAAAAAATCAATGTTGTGCAACTGGATTGTTCAAAGGTTAACTGATTGACTTACTCGGCCTTCCAATTCTGGTGGAAAACTGCATTTGAACTTCACTATAGTGCCCTCACTATAGTCACGTGGAATAAACACTTTGAGACATTGAGGTTGAGCCATTTGTTCAGTTTCCCCTGCCCTGCCCCCATTATTGTAGTGATTACTCATTTTTTTAATAAAATATTTGCTAAATACACCACTCTATATTTTCACTCTAAATAAAACTCAAATAAAATTAAATATTGATCAAAAAATCCACATTATTGCAATTTTCTGGAAAAATACTGAAGTTTGTTTATCCAGATTTCTGAAAGCCCTTCCAAAACACATACAGACACTGACGTTTGTCATTTGAAATAAAGTGACATTTGTCGTCTGTCAAATGACACAAGACCAAGTTATTGAATCACACAAGAAAAAGTTATTGAAACACACAAGCCAGAGTTATTGAAAATAAAATCCAATGCGCCTCAAGTTGGATTTTAGAATGTAAGTTTCAACCTCTAAAAACATGTAGTTAAGTATTTTTCTCTTCTTCTGATTGCTTTAAGGAGTATTTATTTTATTTTCAACAGTATTTTCAAATGTTTTTATTATGTAAAACGGACTTTAAGAGTATTCGCATTAAATGACAAGTGACAAGTACCACGTTCCGTTATTAAGAAATAAAATGACAAAGTATTTTTGCAATCGCCATTTTGCCAAGAAAATTTTTTTATGGTCATTTTATAACAGTTAAATTAATTAGCTTTCATTAAAAGTAAAATTTTCTTTTCAAAACTAATTAATATACAAATGGTGATATGAAATTGGTGAAAATTCGTCATACGGTACCTTAAATCTAATTTTAGTATTAATTTCCTATAATTGAACTTTAACAAAGATCTAATTGCTTCTCTCATTAACCCAGTAATACACTTTTTATTCAATAAATAAGGGTTATAACGTTTACTTCCACTAATTTCTAATAAGTCACTGCCCAACATACAACATGAGTTCACGAAAAACGACGACATTATTAATATTTCTTCTAATTAAGTCCATACAAACTTCGGACGAATATGTAAAAGAACTTCGTAAAGAGTGTTTAAGAACGAGACGCCCTTACTTTTGTGTTACGTCGAAAATTGCAAAATTTTTGGAGGATTTTGAACTTGAACGGCCAGTTGGTGGAACAATTAAACTTGTGAAAATCAGTCCCCAACGTGGAGTCGCGGGATTATTACCAGATTCGAGATTTTTAAGTTCCGACACCCAATGGGAAAAAATCGTCAAGTTTTTACGTAGAAAATTGGCAAATTTCGTGAGTTCGCATGGAATCGCTTTCGAACTACCAGATGGAGTTAGTGTTGTTCAAAGTAGGGGTTTTAAAGAAAAAGATGAACCTGTTGAAAACAAATTAAATGGTAAGAATATTATATGCTGTCTTTCATGGAAATTATACGAGATATTTCAGATGAGACTATTTTGAATACTTAAAATACATATGAAAATTTGGAACATTCCTAAGCTTTATTAGTTTACAACATTCTAATGAAATATCTCGTTTAATCCAGACATATGTATTCATTTCCAGTACTATTATTCTTAAATGTTATACAGCAAAAAAATACATTTAAATATACGTAAAATTTATGAAAACTTTAAATTTCGTTCAAGTTTAATATTTTTTCAATTTTCCGCTCTTTCGAACATGTCGATATATGCAGAAATGATGTCTGGAAAATTGGATTGGATTTAAAATTTCAGTTTCTTTTTGAGTAGGGACTCATTGAAAACCGAAAAATGAAAAACAAATTTGCAAAACTAATATTGTTCGTATGCATATCACGATCTTAATTAGATATGTATGTATGTACATATGTATGTGTACGGGAGTTATTATGGTTACGTTCACGTTTTGCAAAAGTCCATAAATAATTAAACCTAAATTTAACTATGAGGGCATCCTATTCTATACATAAGGCGTACTACTATTTTTTCAATTTTTTAATATTAAGATAAACGAAAAAAATCTTCTATATTCCTAGAAAACCTTTAAGAGCTTGTGGCCAGAATCCTTTTAGTCACATGGAGTAATGTTTCGCAAATACCGTGGGTCATTCATTCCCATTTCAACTCCTGCAACTTTTAAAATGTCATCTACACCGAGTGTTGCTATAAAATAGATCACCTTTCGTCTTGAACAAAATGCTAGTCGTTTCTTCTTGGGATATCTTAAATAATAAAACTTGTTGTTTTCGTGTTGTGTGAGTTTTTAATCGAATTAAAATTTCATTAAAGTTGCATCACACTTTACGTCAGTGATGACAGTTTTTAACATGAAGAATCGGTGTTTCCCTCTTCCAACTTTATGATTTTGTATATATTTTTTATATTTTTTTTAATCGTTTCTCCTCATTAGTTACCAATCAGGATAAAAATAGTTTATTTTTAAAATTTGCTTGCAAGAGTAGGTACATTTATTTTTTCCCGTATGACCAAATTCTAGATTTTAAATTAGCTGCTCCTGTAGTTGTTGACTTGGGATTTCTTAAGCCGCCCGTGCAACAGACTTTCTATTTCATATTTCTTCGCTTTATATGTGGGATGGCCCAATATTATTTTAGGAAAAATATAATTTACAAAAAAGTAGAAAAACAACAGGGTTTAATAACATTTTTTTAACTTGTAATGGAATTGTGTTTAGTTTTGGTGTTTAGTTTCGGGAGTAGTGACATTGTGACAGTGCAAGATAATCAGTTAAGTTAAAAATTTGTTATTATCCTATTACATGTATCTGTAAATTGTTCATATACTGTAACGAAGACAATTGGTTTGTTTCAGATGTTACAACCGATGAAGGAAGAGGCCACAAATTAAAAGACAAGAAAATATTCATATTGTCAGTGATAATAATGGCTAAACTAGTAAAAATTATAATCATCGTTAATCTAATTTTCTTCGCTTTACTATTTATTAAAAAAATAATACTTCTAACTGCAATCGTATTTCCTTCAGTGTTAAGTCACATCAAAGAAGCATGTCAAAAACACCATGCTAAAATTCATGCTGAAGAAATACCCAGTCATTCGCCTTCTTGGTTTGGGTGAGATTTGATTTATTTTTTAACAATTTATACAGGGTTTATTTACGTTTTAGATGGCGGCAGGATGGTGTGGAGAATCCCTATTGGTCGTCTTAAAATCACTACCCAATGTTTTGTATTTAATTTGTAATAAAGGAGCAACCATTTTTACGCTCATTTAAACGAAGTGGCTTAATTCGACCTTAATAATGAAACTTGTTGAAAGAAACTTTTTCAATTTACTGCAAATTATTTGAGACTCAGCATACAAAATACTCATTGATATCAGGTTAAAAGAGGTTCTTATGCACGAGAGAATAAGATGATTCCTTTAGTTGCTATTGAAAATTTGTCAAATAGAAAATCCTTTCAAAGCGACGATTTTCCTGAAGACTAATTAAACACAGAGAAATTAAGGAAATTCAGGATAGGCTTTATATCAATAATTTTCTTGAAATTGTATTTTTTTCGAGCAAAAATAACATACAGAAAATAATTCTTAGTGATTTTTTAAAATGTACAAGGATTGTTCAACAAAAGCACGTTCAATGATTAAAAATATTCTGCATTTCCATTAACAATCACAGAGTCAATGCCCGCACTGTCTGTAGTATATTGTAAATTTCTTTATGGTAAAATCTTATTTCCATTTGCGAAACCACTCTTAACCTCAGCGTCTGAATTTAGACTTTACTGCTTTGACTGGTTTCTTTAACGAGCAAAAGTGTGATACCAATTGGGTCGGTAAGACACTTATTTCCAAATTTTAGAAGACGTTTATTTTTCTCAATAATATGTAAGATTATTTATAAATTTTAAAAGCAGCATATATTTATTGAACAATCCTTGTACTTTTAAAGTGATTTGAAGAATAGTCTGAACCGAAGAAACTTTTATCTTCTTATTATCTCGCAAATAGTTTGTCAGTCGATGTCAGAGATGTCTCTAAATTCCCGAAGTTTCCAGTTAGATTCTTTTCTAAATTCCCCAAGTTTCTAGTTAGGTTCCTTTCGGTTGTTGGATCAACATTTTATCATTTCCCTCTTTAAACCTTACATTCCACTTAAAAAACAATAACATATTCCTAGAAAACTGTTTAGAATTAAAAAAGATCTTAAAGCTATTGGGTTAAAAGCTTTTCTTTTAATAAAATTAGTTTCTATTAAGGAAAATCACTATAAACACATAAGCGTTTGCCTAATATACTTTTTGTCATTGTTTTAGATATTCAAACTAGACAATTTCCTACATACAATGTCACTACTTCCATAATGCCTTTAGCAAACCTATTTATAATAAAAAGAAGAACACATTATAATTCAACCGCTCACTCTAATGATGTAAGTGATCAGCTACAAACCGTTATGCCCATAGCGACCCTAGCAAATTTCTACATATTTGGATCAGCTATATTGTCATTTATGATCGTCTATGCTATGATGATGACTTTTCAATCATAATAGCAGTCTGTAGGTAAATACGAATTAATATTAGATTTGCTTTGAGCGGTTCTGGAACGTTATATTTTTAATTAAATTCTGGTACATGATGTATGTGAACTTATTACGTTTTAATTAATCAACAAATAACATCCATTCCGTTTAATATCGACTGAAATGCTAAACAGTTTGGTAAAAGCGTACAGACTTCATTGCGGCAACGTTCCCTATCAACAAAATTCATTTACGAACCAGACTAGTTTTAATCGGGTTCTTATACAAAATTCAATTTAGCAAATTTCTTTGAATTTATTGTAATAAATTATTGTTTTATTTTAGATCCAACAAGAGTTTCGGACAAACATAATGGGCCGCACGTTTCCAAGAACGAGAAAAAATTTTTATTTTGGATTATCCCAATTGTGATTCTCATTAAAACCTATATGTTAAAAGTAGCCTTACACACGATATTATTTGGTGTTTTAGTAGTAAAACTGTTAGTGTTTAAAGGAGCTCTTTGGCTTCCATATCTCGCTTACCAAACAAAAAGGATTTGTTTAAGGGAAGGACTAATTCAAGAGTTTTGGAAGGGTTTATGGCAGGAAAAAATGGACACTAATCAAAATTTGCAATATTACAAGAATCCAAGTCAAACACTGTTATTTAACGAAACATGGATACCGCCTGAATAGAGATCTCCTTTTTGCACTATAGCTGATCAGCTTTAATTTGTAGCGTTATTAATAGCGATAAAGAGCATTACAAATATTTATTATAATCTACTAAAATAAAAGCTGCAGGTAGTGTTAAGCAAACGACTACATTAACACCGTTTTATCAGATTATACAAAATCATAATTGACTGATATGTTCGCTTTTAATACCACACGAGAGGTTAGGAAGTTACATATTTCATATTTTTGCATTAAACGTTTATTTTCTGTTTCGTTTTTCAANATTTCCAAAAAGCCATACTCCCTCATAATTTCCTCTCTTACTTTATAGCTTTCGAGCCACTCCTATACTTCTTGGAACCGTATTTAAATGGAATACCTTTTTGATGCATTTTTAATAAAAAAATTAATGTGAGCGATTGATTATATTGATAAATAATTTGGAGTTGTTCTTTCAAATATTTGAATAATTTTTTTCTATGTAAGTATGTGTGTAGGATCCATAAAGTTGTTACTATCCAGAGATGCGCTTGAACGCGTCCCGTAGGCAATCCGCACTTTCGTGAAAACTAAGTTCGCAGAGCCACAATCAGTTGTTAATCTACAGCCGTCGCGACGCTTCCGAAAACTGTCGACGCGGTCAAAAAGTTTAATTTTCCGATATTCAATTTTTCGATATAATAGTTATATAAAGTCCCATAATATATCTTTGTTAGAAACTCATATAAATTAATATTTGTTAATACTAAGGTAAGTTAAATAGAATATATATTTCTTCTTAAAATTTAATCAAGAAAAATATAAATATATTTTTTAACACCTTCGTAGTGCTCTAAGCGCATTATATAAGAAGCACTCCGCAATAAGCTGTTAACTAAAAAGTAACGACCAAGTAAATGTAAGTTTAAAGTCTTTTTTGCATTACGCAAACGTAATAATATTTTTTTTGCAAATCCTATAAAAAAGATAATAGTTCAAACTACAATAAAACATATTTTTATAGAATAGTCGTAACAGTCAAAGTTCATCATACAATTAAGTTGGAACAATAAAACGATTTGATTAAATTATTGAACATTAAATACATTACGTCTAGACATACAAATATTCATTTTTGCCAGAAAAGCTATGATTTCGTTAAATCGAAGAGTGTTTACATAAAATGTGGTTTGCCCGAATAGTACACCTTTCGTAAGTTTGGTCTCTTCTATAAGTACTTTCTAAATTTTATATACTTTTAATCGAACTTTTTATCAAACAGATTTTGAAAAGCAGTTATTTTATGACAGTTTCCCATATTCGTTTTGAATGCAAGTTAGCACTAAAACAAAACGGGTCAAGGAAAACGAATACAAAAAGCAACGTAATGAAAACCCAAATGAAGTTTGAAACTTTATTTGAAATTTATTATGACACAGCACTAAATTTAAACTAGAGTTTCAAATTGTTTCTGTATCCTTTCTGGTCTTTCATGTTGTTGAAAATGAACAAGAAAAATACCCTCTCCAAATTTGGGCGAATTGATATGAACGCCTACGAAACCTTTTAACAAATTTAACCAACTAGAGGGGAGGCCCACCTAATTTTATCCTATTCAACTTTGATATCGGAACGGAATTGTCAAGATTGTCGTTCAGCTTTTGTGTAATAAATATTTTGATATATTTTGTTTGTTTATGAGACATTTTTTAGAATTCTGTAGGGGATTAAGTATTGAGCGCCTTTTTTTAAATAAAGCTTCAGTTTATTGTTTGGTTCTATCGATGAAATGATCTTTTGTGTGCTTTGTTTTTCAATTCAAAATGGTTTCTCCGTTTTTTTTTTAATTTTTACCCTGCAAAAAAAGAAAACAAATTTAAGGCGACCTAGTTAAAAAGTGTTTATTTTACAAAAAAACGTGAATTCCAGTTAATTTTCTGGTGAATCCTCCTGTAGAAAGGCTTTTAGAATTGCTTTAAATTTTAATTAACTCTCTGGATTTACGATTCTATTAACGGGAAAATTCACAAAAAATTACTAAAAATTATAATTATTATCTTTATGCGCTATTACTTAAAGGTGAATTATTAAAATAAAAAAATAAAACTCCTCATGACGTTATAAAAGCGGTTCAAGTATGTTGAAAAAAATCTTGGAGACATTTCCAGTTACATCCATTTTCTGTAAAGAGAATCGCCAAAATTCAAGTAACGAAAGACCTAATTTTTTATTTAAAAGTAAAAAAAGGGACACGCTGAAAGGTTTCTTTTTGTAAAACCTGAACTAAAAAAAGAAATTGGAAGTTATATTTTTGTGGCAATCTTGTATCGATTAACGATTTAACAGATATAACAGTGAAGGCATATGATAAAATACCTTTTTTAATTACAACAAGGAATGTGCAAATTTGAAAATTCCTGCTTTCCAAGTATCATGGTAGGATTATAGATGAATTTCATTTAGAAATTTCAAATGGTGCAATAAGTTTAATGTGCTAATTTTTATTACCATAAATCTAACATATTGATTTATTTGGTTCATTTTCTTTTACATGCCTCATATCTCCAGCAGTGTCCTCTGTTTTATACATATATGACATAAGACTTTTCCAGTTTATTATGAGCAAAAGCAATTACATCTCACATTGGCAACGAGAAATTTTCAGGTCCCAATTAGGTGCGCTTCGAATCTGTGTAGGAAAATTAAAAGTATTTCACAATTGAACCATCCAAGGCACTTTAATCATCATCAGGTGATGTTTTTATTGAATATTTTACAGACTTGATTTAGTTTGATGTGTTTTATTGTTAATTCAACTCGTGAACTTGTTGTTTACGCGAAAAACATCAATCTGAGGTTAACGTTTCCGGGATTTCGATAAAATTTTCACGTATCGGTTCAATTTTCCGCTCTTCCATATATTGTTAGATACATTCTAGCTACGATTTTACTGGTGTTTTACGTACATACTACATAACATATGTACGGGATTGATGATGTTACTATATTTTTATATTTATATTCCTGACGTTGAAAATTTTAGATTTTTTAGACGGATTTAAAAAGAAAGAACGATTTCATTTACCACAAATCAAAAACAAATGCTTTAAAAATATCTCTTTCAATTAAAAGAATAACCTTTAAAAACGTGTTCGTTATAAACTCGAAGAGAAAATGTTGTATTGATAGTAGAAGACGAATTACTTTCAGTTTCTCAATCGAAATTGATCATTCCCAAAGTTATCGAATTCCAATTAAGTATTTCAAACGTATGAAACATGTGCCAGTCGCTTCAACTGTATTGACAGGAAACTTGTGTCGAATCAGTGTTCATTTATTTCATTGAAACTTAAAATTTGTAGACGATCTCAAGAATTAATTGAATTATAAATAGTTGATAAATTTTTCGTACTGCTAAAGTGATAATTTCAGTCCTTGTAAATTAGTATAATGGAACGCGTTCTTGTTTCATTTCGTGTCCGCTCTTTGGGCGTTTTAGATAATATAACAAAAGCTTTTATCGTTTCCGGCAAAATTGCCCGGGTGTCTTAAAAGCATATCGATCGTAATTAATTGGTTCAAGGTGTAGAAAGTCTGGTTTATCTATACTCTGATCGACTGTATCGATAGTAAATTACATTGAACTTTCTTGGAAAACTCTTTTAATTCCATGTACCTACTTATAAATACATGATTCTGGTTAGTTTCTTCAGTTTCAGTTACAATTTCTTAGTAATTTTAATAAAACTTACCCTCAAGTATATGATTCAAAGAAAATTGATTTTTTTTTCCAGTCAAACCATTAGTAATTTTTAAATATTGTTTATATTAAAAATAATTTATGGCAACATACAAACCAATATATCCTAATAGTATTAAAGGACACATTAAACGATGACAGCTGCTCCAAAATCCATTAATTCCCATTTCGGACAGCTTGTCTATTACCCATGTTGAAATTTTAATACGCTAAGTTCTCAGTGACGGTTTAGGGCGGTATTTTGGTTTATGATTGCTCATTAACATAAACTTGGAAACTGTAATCAATCTGAAAATTTTCATTAATACTACATGGGCAATGTACTCTACCTATACACAAAAAAATGCCTTGCTTAACGGTTAAGCCATAAAGATTTTTTTTGTAATGATAAAAACATGCGAAACATGACTAAATCATGTCAACATTTGAATGACTTTGTTTATAAGAAAAATATCTCTAGAATCTTCTTCAAAGACTATTATTAAAATTAAGGTTAGTTTAGAAATAGAAGCTCTCCAGGTTGGAACTTCCCTTCGGCAACTTCATAAGCTTTTTGCCAGTTTTAAATGAATTGTGGATTTCGTGGTTCAAGACTCAGGAACGAGAAAAACCAGAGGACCGCATAGTTTCTAGGACTCTTAGTTTGTCTATTCTACTGGACTTTCTGCCCAAAAACGACCTGGAAAGTTACATTGTTTTTTATTTAGTTACATTTGTTCATTATTGTAATAAAATAATGTCAAAACAGATTAAAAGGTAAAGTTAGTATGATATAAATGAATAATCAATACATTAAGAGAATTATTATTTGGAAAATTTCATTTATGTAAATTTTAATTCAACAAATATCAATTTCAACGAATAAATTTAAACATAATTTGCAATTAGTAGAAAATATGAGATATTTTTTGAATCATTTTTGTAAATTTATCATATATTTTTATTGTGCAAGACGTCTCGCGTGCTTAAATTAATGACTCTTGAAATGTGAGATTTCCAGGTTTTACCACAAAAAGAAAACTCCCTACATTTGGAGAAATTGCCGAGACATTTGTTATTGTCATCATTAAAATCAGAAGCAAAACAAACAGTAAAATCGAAGTGTAACAAAACCAATAAACTTGGTGAAAAACCTAAATAAATCTGTAAGAAAAAAAACACACTCCCACTATGATGCGAGGTTCAAATTGAAGAGGAAAAGACATGAAGCATTTCAATAAAATTGTCCAGGGATTCGGATTAAGGTTCTATTTTATGATAACACGAAACAGAACTCTACTGAGTCCATAAAAAATTTCTAATTTGGTGGTTATAGATTTTCGAACATACCTTTGTGAATTGAATTCATTTTATCTCACCTAAATTCATGGTTTCCATGAAAAATTTTTATGTATTTTTGATAGGAACATCTTTTTTTTATTATTATTGAAGGCTTGCCAGTATTTGTTTCTTGACCAATTGATAACATGGAAATTGCAATTTAAAAATATCATCTCCTCCTGGATTCAATGAAAACAACCAATATTTCGATAACCGAATTTAACATATTAAAATTTATTGATTAATTTTCTATTGTATTCATTCGTATTTTCCATTTCCTGATCGTGATCTGTTACTTGTGACAAGCGGTTCTTTCAAATTCATTTATCATTCTCCTCCCCATTTGAAAAATTCGTCTGTTATATTAATGTAGAATCTCGGATTTTATTTGGTCGATAAAATGGAATTGGATCAATCTGCTTGATAGATTTGGAATTCATCTTGTAATCCACTCTGTTGTAGGCATTTATGAATATTTTTTCCAAAACACCAATAAATATAAATATTTCAGGCTTTTTTCCGAAAAAAACTAACACAATCCGTAAGATTTATCAAAAAGATGATGTAGTGTACAAGAATTTTTCTTTATTGGTTTTTAGTTTTAAAAAGATATGTGATGAAAGAAGCCTGATGTTTTCCTGTTAGGAGCAGAAGCCTTGATATGTTATCATGATCAGTCATAAAGTCGACCTAATTTTACTTAAATATTTCATATATAACAACCTGCAAAGGAAAAGAATTCTTAGAAAGATATCTTATTACTTACAGACTTATAGCTTAATACTGCAATTTTTTATTGCAAAATTCCTTTAAATGTCAAGTATGAAAAACTTTTAATCAAGAAACAAATGCACTTGCAATTTTCTCTTAACACAAATACTAAAGAAAAATTATTGCAGTACAAATTGACTGTAATAACATATGTAGTTTTCCACAAACTTAAACAAGTCGCATTTGTTCAATCTCTTCATAAATAAAAAAGTTTTGCGTCTGCAATTTTCTTAATGCACTTCACCGATTTGGAAAAGTGCACTTCTCTCAATGAACGGGAAATTATGAACGAAAAACAAAAGTCACAAAATGAAAAGGAAAAAAAAACATAAAGAGCCGATCAAGATTTATTTTTTTTAGGGGAAAGCCCAATTAAAATTTATTTACGTATGTACAATTATAGCCTAGAGTAGGTGGACAAAATAAAATAGTTGTATATTAGAGCACGTATTATTAGAGTTAAAATCCACAAATTTTCAAAAACATGTACATCGCAATGGTGTTTGCATTTTTTCTAAATTTTTTAATGAACTTTGAACCATTTGTGCTGCCCATTATTCAACTACGGTCTGCCAATATTAAACCTGCTTTTACACCAAAAAAAAACAAAAGGTACATGGAACGTGTCATTCTTCTTCATGAAAATGCTCGTAGATAAATTCCTGTTCAAATTTTAACATTCCTTTTTTCAGCTTTAAAATCAAAGTTTATTTTTTGAAAAATAGCTTTTTCTAATTACTTTACGTACCAAACTGTCTGTTATTTTGAGTTTTTTAATTCACAATTAGCTACTATATAATCTAGAAATTAACTAATTTTATAGCCTATTAATTTCATTTAATCACTTTCTTATTTAACTACTATTAGGTTGCTAGCCTGCATTACGTAGTTGGTCTTAACAATTTGCTGCCGCCTTACAAACTAATTAATTTAACAATAGTTAAACAAGTCCTGAATTATAACCAGAATAAAATATTAGTTCAATGAAAGCATATTTTCTTAAAGAATATTTTAACTTTCCACTGGAGTTTACAATAAGTCCGATGTGTTTTAGAAATAAATTTCTTTTCACCTCCGTCAACAGGATGCGTTCGGTAACATTATCTTTCGTTGGAATTTATTCATCAGAACCAAAATAACACGTCGATTTCAAGTAAAACGACTATTATATGTGAATTTATTATATTGTTTTACACTGGAACTACAATAATGTATTTTAATTAAAATAAACACAAAAAGCTGGTATGAATGTACATATGTATTTTGAAACTCGTACGAAAAAAAAAATATATTTTTTCTAATTTGGCTATAAATAGCCTCTAAAAATAAGAAGACTCAATTTTTTTTTGCCAGAATAGGTGTTATTTTCTATGTAAATTTGAAGATTACGTAAATCCGCATTACCTTAATGCCAGAATTTAATTCGAGAGATAATATGGAAATTTATACCAGTGTGTCTATGTAATTTAGTTTCATAACTAACAGTGCAGTTTGAAGTGTCCTTTAATCCACCGAAATAGGCTCTGTAATTGGTTTTTCTGTAGTGTTTGTAAGCATTATTGTTCTATGCTGGTCCTAAATAAAATGTTTGTTGTGAATTAGGTTAACGTCTGAGTCTCGTGATAAATGGCTGTTAAAGTTTTAGAGTTAAATTAAACTTTTTTACCACAACATGTAAAAGTGTAAACAACTGGAAAGCTACCTTGTCGGCAAAGTTATATTTTATTCAAAAATATGACATATGTATATGTAAAAAGAAGGGTAGAATGCAGTTGAAGGAATTAAAAAAGTTCTCGTTCTAAGTAAATCGTGACAATCTGATCTAAAATTTGTACGAAATTCTATTTCGAACTTTATGTTACTATTGTTTTTTTTACAATTTTCTTTTAAACAAAACCTGTAGTAATTTATTCACTCGACGGTTACAATGTATAAATCTTCTCGAATTATACAGATGCAGTTTTTATAAGTATACAAAAAGCAAGTTATTTTTACTTTATAAGCAAATTTACAATAATTATATATAAATCACTAATAAGGAAAATATAAATTATCTTGCCTCCCTTGATACAGCATAAAGGGGTTCAGCTTATTGAAAAATGACTATCATTACCGCTCAACAAACTGGTTAATGAGCGTAAAAATAATAGGGTTTGTTTCGGGGAAATGTATTAAAACAGGAACACTAAAATAGGGTAGTATATTTAAGAGGCTCCATTATATATTCATTTAATATGTCCACTAAACATTAAAACTAAAAATCGCGGTAATAACGCATTTTGCCAGAATTTTCATACTCAACATACATCTATTGCATTTGTCAAATAATTCAAGATCTATTTAGTTTTATGAAATGATATGGAAGTGAATATCGACTTGTTTCTATACGATTTTTTTTTCAAATATCCGCAAAAACGTCAACGATATTAGAAATTAGTAATTCAGGATGATTTTCTTAAAAATCTTTGACTACTGAAGGCCTTTAAACATATTTCTAAAATTAAAAACTCTCGTAATAATTTACCTTCTAAGGCTTACCTTTAAGTCATAATCTTCCAAATGATCTGAAGCGATTATGTGTGCGTAAAGAAAATACCGAAAGTTTCATGAAGGTTTTCAATGAGTTTCTGGAACAGACGTTTAATTATGGCTTTGATGTTTTCAAGATATTTTTACCGTAGTTTTTTTCTTTTTTATTCCATTCGACACTTCACAGGCCCAATTGGTTTTGCTATAATTAATCATAACATTCATTTAGGAAAGAAAATAAATCATGGAATGATGGATAATTTTCCAACAGTGAATTACATAGGTGTCGGTTTTTTTTTTGACAAATACACATCGAACATATGTCATTTATATTTATTGTATTTTATTTCATTCATATGTTATTTGCATGTTAATGACGCTGTAATAGAATTCGCGAATTCTAATAAATATCTCGTTGACAGTAACAGTATTAATGAATATTTAGGGTTTGTTTGGTCCTTTGGCATGTAAATGGATTAAAGGAGGCGATACTGGATACCGTGTAAGGCAAAATTATCATTTTATACTTGGAAAAATTTGTTCGACGTAATACTGCTCAACCAAAGGCCATGTTTTTGGATTCCAAGTTTTTATTACGTCTGGAAACGAGTATCTAAAATGTTTGCGCTACAAAATAAACAAGATTTCAAATAAAGGGTTAAAAATAGACTTAAATATTTAGCAAGACAAATAATATTTGTCAAATTGCACTATAAATAGCCGGAAGGTCAAATATCACAATTTCTTTGTATCTGACACTCAAGTAACTATATTTGTTTCAGATCATGTTCATGGACACTAACAATCCAGATCCACAATTCGCGACAATTTCATGTTTTCTGCTTGAACCTCTCTGCAATTAGTGTTATTGAATGTTTGCCTACATTTACGTTCATTTATTGAAAGCGAGAAAGGACGAAATGGAATCGGAAGTAACTCGACTCGATAATCACACACTTACTGTTATGTTGAACAAAAGCAATGAGATTGATCCAAAACTTTACGATAGATATATAATGAACAGGGCCATTGATGAACCCGCCTATACAATACTAATTTTAATGTATTGTTTCCTGATTGCAATGGGCACCATGGGAAATATTCTAGTGGTGAGTTTGATTAGGGCTTTATTTGTTTCTACCAAGAAGTACCGAAAGGAAAAAATAATCTTTTAAAGTATTCAAAATTTCATTCTAGACGTAGAAGATTTTTAATTTATCTCTTGTCTTTGATGTTTTACAAATTAATAATAGCATTTCGGGAAAATGACAATATGGGTACCATCATTCAGACATATACTAGAGATAAAATATAGAATTTACATTTGAATGATTTAATTAGAATTGAGCTGTTGCCTCTCTAATTGTAATCAAAGTGCGTTTATCAACCATAGTTTTAAGAAGAAACGTTAACAATCGTAAATAAAAGATATATATCATAGTCGAAACAATGAAACTTAAGATATTGTTTCAAGCAAAAGCCAAAGAACAATAAAGTCCCCGGGGTAGAAATCGTCAATGTTTCAACGACCCCGCTTCAATTGAATTTGTCGCTTTATCGAATATTGAATTTCTTGGCAACAGATAAAAGTCTGTCTGCATACCCATTGTCGAATTTAATAAAACTAATTAGGAAATAATAAAGTAAATATATGTTTTTCTATTTCAGATAATTGCGGTGTTTCGTAAGCCAGTTATGAGAACACCAAGGAATATGTTTATAGTCAATTTGGCAGTGGCTGATTTACTGCTCTGCACGGTCACAATGCCTTTGACTTTAATGGAGATACTAACAAAATATTTTCCACTCGGAAATTATCTCTTTGTGTGCAAAACGATTGGAATATTGCAAGCAACCAGCACATACGTGTCTACCATATCAATCACCGCCATTGCACTGGATAGATATCAAGTAAGAATTTGCCTTGGGATTTCTAGCTCTAAATTTATTCAGGTCGTGTAAGTATTTCTTTATTGGAATTTTTCCAGGAAAAACCTATTCATTCTTAAAGAGAAATTTTTTTTCGATACAATATGCAATATTATATCAACTATACCATAAAAAAAAAGGAATACCCTATTTAATGATTGAGGTCCGAATATATTTGTAATTTTTCACGAAATTCCAATGGGATTTACTGAATGTAAAAAATGAATATCACACCCTGTTGAGGTAAAAGCCATTAAAAAGGTAGCGAATGTTATAAATAAAACAGCTGAAAAATGACTTCTTTGTATCCGCGCACTTTTGGGACATTTGGCAAAATTCTCAAAATGTTTCGAAATATTAAACTTTCAATTTATCTCCAAAAGTTTCAGTATATCGTAAGTTTAAAAACTTTAAGTGATTGCTAAGTTTTTTTTTTTTATTTTCGATGTCCATATAGAGTTTTTGAAGTTTCTATTTTCTTCCGGTAAAATGCATTTCAAAAATAATGTAATATCAAATAGAACAAGCGTTTCTAAAAAATTCATAAGTAAGCGAACAATCTTTAAAAAGTATATTGTTCGCGTACCTAATAGTTTGACTCGCAAGTCAGATTCAATGCATTTTATCGTTGAAATAGGCTTTGTGTTAGGTAGATAAGACGCATAAAACTGGAAAATGGAAAATAGCAAATACATGTCTGCACTCTCTTTTACATTATAATCTATTAATTTTTAGGACTCAAAGAGGAGGAATAATGGCATAAGAAAAAATTGGTTTCCTTTTAACACAGTATAAGTTCTTTTTTGTATCTTTTAAAAGATTATGTATAAAGAATTGAGTAATATTCAATATAAAAGACATGGCATTTTCATATAGGTATATACAACGAACGTTATCACGCGATAAAACGCTTTGGGAGAACTGCAAACTTCAATGGAAACGTTCTGTAAAACCCTTATGAAAAAATAATCGAAACTGCTGATTAACCAAACAAAAAATTTGAATTTTAACGTTCAACCAGCATTGTTTTCTGCACAGAACAATAACAAATAAGGTTCATTGCAAAAACGATATAATTATAATGGAAGATGACATCACTGATTGTCATTTAAGGAAGAATTTTAATGTGTTGTTTATGGGATGACCTAATCTAAAGCCAGCTGGTAAATCTTAACAAATACACATGTCTTGTAAACTTTAATGTCGCAATTAAAAGTTCCTTGTTTATACAATGGTAAAGTGTTAACTAGAATAGAGAAATATCAACAAACTGGCTTAGTCTCGTGTGAATCTTTAAGATATTTTTTTGTTTAATTTTAAGGAGAAACATATATAATACACCGGAATAGCTATAAATGTCTGGTTCAAGGAAACTGGTGTCACTGCTCACAAATCAAAATTAAGCTAAATGGGATTTATATTAGATTTACTTTCAATTTTTCCACCATTCTACTTTCCCTCAAGGGACTCATAAAAATTATGAAAACTGCGTTAAAAAGAAGATGTTAAAGATTCGCTCTTTTGTTATTTTGTGACTAAATCGAATTTTCATATTGCGTCCCCGAGACATTTTATTTTATCCCAAAAATGGAACAATCAAATTTTACGTGAGTCGTTAAAAAATTTCGAAATTCATGGTTTAATACACGGTGTGAGCTTTCAAAATTGGGACTGTATCATAATTTTTGTCACGAATGACATTCGATCCTTTTTCTATTAAAAAATTACAGGTATTTTAATTAAATCTAATTTTTTTAAACAATTTTAGAGAATGATTTTTTTATGAAAAGATTAATCGAAATATAAACAATTTTTCCATAGGAAAAGAATGATGGAATGGACTGTCATTTGTGACAAAATTCCAAATACGATCTTCTTGTTTACTTTATTTGTTTCTTATGTTTAATGTTTAATGAAATTTAATGAAAACAATGCTAAATACAGGTTTGTGAATTTAACCTGTCATTTCGATTCAAATCGAATTTAGTGATTTGAATTATTTTAACAGTTGCAATTTTCGCATGGGTTCCCATAAGATAATTAAATTGTACTGTAGTTGGACAAGAATTAGGCAATCAAAATATAACAACCAACAAAAGCAATGGAACTGAATGATTTGCAAAACGGTAGTGATCTGCATAGAAATGGAAGTTAATAGTAATAATTGTGTACAAAGCTGAAAATCCGATTATAATATTGGCGCTAATACGAAGAATATAGTGCGGAAGTGATGGAATGGAAAGAAAATTAACAAATTGGAATTCTATATGGTAGAAAATTCTGGACAATCAAGGAAACAAACCAAAGAATTACCTATGTAAAAAAATATTATAGCAAATTAGGAAAAATGATCATCACAGAGAGTAATGCCATTTTCCTGTTATACATTCCATTTGAGAAGATGAAGAGCTGCTTCTGCTCAACTCAATGTGTAGTTCGATTCACTTTGGGGCAGTTTATGTTTTCGATATTCACCTTCTCATTTCAATCATTGTTCTCATCTTATGGCTTGATTTGTTAATTGGATACTTTATATACTATCGTTTTCTAGGGTCACAAAGATCTTGTAAGGGATAACGGTGTGTGTTTCCTAGATTAGCATACTCTTATGGAATTATCGGCTCTTATACAATTCTGCCCAGCTTAGTTTCAGATTTCGTTTAAGTACTATTTAAAATGTCGTTAAATAGAAAACAAATTGTTGTTTGAGCAAATCCGAATATTAAATAAAAGAAAAAATGAAAATTAAAATGAAAAGTTTCCTAATAAGAAACAAAGAATAGAAGTTTATAAGGGGTATCTTGTTTGAAATTCATTGATCGATAAATAATAAACAGGAAACTTTAACAGCATTATTGATCTTTAGATAATTAACAAATTGTTATCTTAATATTAAACTAACTGATTTACTGAGTTATATAACTCATTTTCTTAAGTTTTCAGTTCAGTTTTAATGAATTATTTTAAAAGTTTCCAATGGATATTTAAGCTAAACTAAAAAAGAAAAAGAAAAAAAGAAACATTTCACTTCCGTCCATTATTATCTTTTAATTTAAATATTCAACGAGCATTCTAGATCGATAAAAAAACCATTATCTTGTAAATCTAGATTCGGCTTTTTCAATTAATACTTGAGGTCAGGACCATCCTAACCACAAGACTAAACAGACTAACAGACTACATATATCAGCCTCAGGGCGCCAGCATTTTGGGATGGCAGTCGTCCTGTTTTAGCTTTTCCGTCCCTGTACCCCATGAGCGATAAATATTTTAATATGAATTGGCTTGAGGCACTTACAGTTTGGTGTGGTTCACTATTTTTTTTAAATTTCTTCGATTCAACATTGTTATTTTTCTATATATATCGATGAATAAAGTTTAGATTTAAGGGAAAAATACATTAAAATTTAAAAGTTTACCTTAGAAAACTGAGTGCCTATGTCTAACTCGCACAATTTTAAAGTTTTTCAATCATTTTCAAGGTTGTTAGTAGATATTGGTTTAAACTCTATCTAAATTTGTTTTAGAGTCTATCTTTCAACTTTTAAAATGAGAAGGATTTCTAAATGAATTCTTGTCAAGAAATATCATAAACAAGTTGTTTAAAGATCGTACGGTCACACCTTAACTCCCGAAAAAAGCGATAATGGAATGACACGAAGCTTATATTCAAATCCTAGACGGGCAACTCTTTGAATACTAATTCACAATACAGTTCTCCCTCCATTATAAACACTTTCCATTAAAATTCTCTGAACAAAAGATCGAATTAGTCCATAACAATAACTATTTATAATCATCTGAAGACAATTATTGATGATGAAATACTCGCGTCATTTGAAATATCTGACAAAATTGATGATGGTTTGGTGTAAGTTCCAGCATTCACTTTAGTATATAAAATACAAAAGTGTTCCATTAAATAATAATCCGCTCCGAGCCCTGGCAGTAAGAGCTGTGGAAATATTTAATATTTGATATTTAAAATTTTTGTTACCCAATTTTCTTATAGGTATAAACTGAAAATGAAATTTGTTTTATGGAATTGTATTTTTTCAGGTGATTGTTTATCCAACAAAAGAGAGTCTACAAATATTTGGAGCAGCATTCATTTTATTACTGATCTGGATTGTGGCTCTGGCATTAGCTATGCCATTATTCATCGTACGACACCTCACACATCATGACTTGATGGGATTTGAAAACGATATCCTCAGTCTGGATTTTTGCATAGAAAATTGGCCGATTGAACATGGTCGCGCTTATTATTCCATATTTTCGCTGATTTTTCAATATACCGTACCCATTATTATTGTCTCGGTAAGAAAATTGTAAAGTGATTTTTTATAAAATATTTTTCTTATTTCCTGTTTAATTCTTGTATTCAACTATTGCATACAAGTAATTTGAGTAATTTCCATATACAGGGTATCTGAAAAATTTTAGTATAGGCTCGAGAATTGATACAGTGAAAAGGTTTTAAATTTGGAACTGGCATGTGTACCAAAATCTGAACTTTTTAAGCTTGTGTCCAATCCTTTAATTTCAACCCATCTAGGCAGGGGGGGGGGGCACTCCTAAAATCTTAAATGGAATGGAAGGTCGAGTGATAACTCATTTTAAAGGGCATGCTAAGACCTTGTCACCTACAAAGTTTTAGGTCATTCCGTTTAGCCATTCCAAAATGGCGGCTTTGAATTTGAATTTTACGAATTTTACTACAAAAAGTGATATAAACCGAATTGAAATTACACAAATAAATAATAATGATAATAATTTCGAAGGTTGTTATTCCGTCATTTATTGTTAGTGGGTTGAAATTACGTTATTTGTGCAATTTTTAATACGGTTTATATTACTTTTCGTAGTAAAAATCGTAAAATTTAAATTCGAGACCTCCATTTTAGAATAGTTAAACGGAATGACCAGAAACCTCGTAGATGAAAAGGTCTTGGAATGTCCTATAAAATGAATTATCACTCGACCTCTCATTCTATTTAAGATTTTAGGAGTGAGTCACCCCTTCCTCAATGGCTTGAAATAAGAGGATTGGGCATAAGCTCAAAAAATTCAGGTTTTGATACACATGCCAGTTTCAAATTTGAAACCTTTTCACTTTACCACTTCTCGAGATATTAGCACATACTAAGACTTTTTGGACACCCTGTATAGGTAAGTACGCACATATGAGGTCCATGGCTAGTGATTATGAACATATTTGAATGCAACATAGATACAAATTGTTCCAAAACTTCCTATTTCCCCCGTTTACTTTTTAATACGAGTAACGTTTTTTTTTGTAAATTTAGCACAGTTTAATAGTAACATAAATAATACGTTTAATTGCAAATTTCCTATTAGTGACTTTCAAAATGGCAGCTGGGTGCCTTTTAAAAAAAAATTTAATGCTAAGGGGAATTGTGTAATATATCATTTCCAAGGCCTTAGTGAGTAAATTATTGCGTAAAAACTTTAGAGCACTTGGAGCGTTTGGAAAAATAGGGCTTTGTCGAAAGTTTGGCTGTTTAAAATGCGCTTAAAAATGTAATAACAAATAAGGGCTACGTTTCTATTATAAAAAGTATCGAAAGGGTTCTCTATCTTCTTGTGACCAAAAAATATGTTATCCCCATGAAGCAATAAAGAGGGCGGGAGACTTTTAAACCTTAAGCCTTAAGTTATTCTGTAAGAATAGCGTACGCAGTAAATTCGATGTTAGTTCTTTTTTTATTTTCCTTCTTATTCTAGTAAATCTTTATTTTTTTTCTGTTTTACTTGAGTCCAGGCTGCCTACTACAGAATCTCCTACAAGCTCCGTTATAGATTTCAAACGGGATTCGTTAGCACAGAAGACAATCTCCAGCGGAATCGGAGGAATTTAAGGGGCAGACGCTTACAACGTACAAATCTCCTTTTGGGTTCCATAGCAATTATTTTCTGCATCAGCTGGCTCCCGTTGAACTTATTTAACCTTATTGCGGACCTGTCACCGAATTCCATTACATTTAGTAGTCAACCAATGATGGTACGTAGTAAAAGAAAAATCACAAATATCCGAGTTCACGGAAATTTATGAAAAGCTTACCCGTTTCAATATTTGAAGCGAGGAATTTATATATTTCACAGTAAACTGAACGAACGGTATGTTGAAAGAAATACGTGATACTTTTTTAATTCAAGCAAAAATACCGGATAGTTGACCCTATTTTCCAAAACAGTGGTTTAAATATCCAGTGTGGAAAAGCCAAGTGCAATAAACTCAACATTTCAATTATTGTGTAACTCCTTTTGAGTAATAGTTGCAATTCTTTAATTTTTTAATTGAAACTAGGTGCTTGTGATACCTCATTCAAAAGATCTTGTCGTACTCTGTTCAAAAATATAATTGTTTTAAAATATTTTTATTCCAGGGTGAACTGCCATTATTTTTCCATGTAGAATCACACCCTAAAATATTGCTACATCATTTCGGAACACCCTGTATAACAAAGTAGAAAAATTAACAACTGACAACATTATATTCTTGAAAATGTAACAAACAAATCGATCTTGGCTCAGTATCAACAAAAGAGAAAACATGAAAACTTAACAATGTTCATAGTTGGCACTGTTTGGCAAACGACTTAGCAACTTGCTGTTGATTGTGAAAATATTAAATTATTTGAGTTTTGTTAACTGCAATTCAGAAAAATGGGCTAAAATACGATCGCAGAATAAAGTTGTTCGCTTATTTCAAGAAAAATTTTCCGATTTGCCGCCTATATCCTAGAGATACAAGTAGTAAAGTTGAAAAACATTTTTCACGAACGTGAATATGTAGAGCTGATAAAAAAGTGCCTTTTAATAGACTGGATAATGATATCAAAGTGGATATAATGCTTGAGTTTGAGAAAACCCAGTTAACTTGATTCAACAAGCCGCTTCATTATTGGATTTAGTGCTTCCTCGATTCTTCGCGTATTAAAACAAATTAAAATACATCCTTATAACCTGACATGAACTCTAGATCTGACTAAAGATTATTTTTAAAGAAGAGCGTAGTTTCGTGAATTAATTATGCTACGGTTAGATAACAATATTATTCAACTAGAAAATTTGATGATTCCACTTTTACTCTTCGCGGTCATGTTAATCGTTAAAATAGTCGCCACTGGTGTCATAAATATCCTCATTGAATGGGAGAATTATATACACAATTCCCTGAACAGCTTAATGTGTGAACAGGAATTAGAGACGATGCCTTTTTTTTATTGATGCAAATTTGAATGGAAATAATTGTTTAATAATACTCCAAAATTATTTCGTGTTCAACTTTCGCAAACTTATAATATCTTGTTAAAGTAAATCCACAATTTCCAGTTAATGTGATATGATTCCAACTGAATGGAGTAACACCACATTATTAAAGGAATATTCGTCAGTATTCAGACTTAACATTTCCAAATCGATTGACAGAATTGCCAACATGATCACACCATTAGTGTCATTACACCATGTTATGTGAAAAATATGGTATACTAAACCACGTGATTCAGCTGACTTAAGAGAAATAATAATGGTTGCAATTACATCAGCCATTTCTCAGATGTTGAGTAACTTTAGAAGATATTTTTATTTACGATTAGCATTCAGCTAAATCCATTGTGAACAAGGACTAAAACGTTCAAGACATGCAATGTAAAAATCTTCTACTTTGAGATCGATTTGTTTGTTATTTTTGTTCACATTCCCAAGAACATAACGCAAGTTATTAAATCTTTTATTTAGCAAAGTTCATTAATCAAATGAATTTATTTTTTTATGTTAATGTTTAACATAAATTTTAAAACAACGCATCAACAAAAAAACATTTCTGAATGGAGAATAAAAAGATTTATCCATAAAACTACTAAAAGTCCCTACTTCCAATTTAAAAAATTGGTTCTTGCAACTATCATTTCAAATAGTTGAACTGGGGATGAAGTTTTGACGTTTCAGGATGTTATTTTAAAATTCAAANTATTTGGAATAAGTGTGTTACCACTATTGATGCGAGGTAATCGGAAGAACAGTTCCTAAGGAAACGTATAGGAATTTAAAAAACCTGTTATCAAACGAAATCTGTTTTAAATATATAATTAACCCAGTTAAATATTTAAAAAAAAAAAAAATTAATTGAAGTTAAAAATTTCTCCATTGGACAATTTTCTTGTTAAACGACTTTTAAAATGCACTATTAAAAGAACGAAATATTAAGATTTCTATCACGATCGTGCCTTTTGAAATTCTATACGAATACAAGTGTTCTTTCAAATAAAATCATTTTCCGGAATTCTGGCCTTAAAGTTTTGTATTGGAGTCCTGAAGGAAATTCATTTCAATACATTAAAAACTTTTACTCTATCAGTATGTATAAGAGCCAAATTCCTTATTCGATATAAATAATTACTTAAAACTGCTCGTGAAATTAAAACTTTCACGTGACAAAGGAATAAATGTAAACTTCTTACGAATACTGCTTAGTATAATCCTCTTATTTGCCTTTGTTTTTCATCAGTTTTCTTGGAAATGTATACCGCTAATTGTACGATACGTGGTTTTATTTAAATATTCGTTTTGTAGTCTATTAGGATTTTATCACAAAAAGGAAATACTTGAAAATCCTTTCGAATCGACCTACAAGATAAGATTTTTGTGTCACAGTTAAAAGTAAATGGGTAAAATTTGATAATTAGGTACTACTCTCGCTCCCATTCAACTATCTGAGGAAACTGTACTTTCTTTGAAGGTCACCGCCGATTAAAATGAAGGTCAATGTCGCTGGTCTAATTAGTAGAACAAGCAAGGGAAAAGTTGACCATTGATCAGGTTTTGGTTTCATGTCCTCTTTTGAGCAAAAAGAATAAGCGAAGATTTTACTTGCGATGTTAAAATCTAGATTTTTCAGGTCATGCGTAAAGATTTCAAAAAAACAATACTTTGCCAAAGAAAATCTTGAGGAAAAGTCAAGAGTTCAAGTAAATAGTAATTTGTTGGTCGATTTTCAATTAAAGCTTTCTTGTTGAGTTATCAATAGTGATAAGAAACTGTTTAAAAGCCCTATTGTCTGGTACCTCCACCCTTAATGTGTTATATTTGTTTACCTAGAAAAAATATAACAAATTCTTTAAAAAAAAACCAATGATGCATGTAAAGATGAAAGAGGAGAGCGGGAATTAGCTTTTTGTAATAAACGTTAAAAATAAATAAATAAAAACCACAGTGAAAGAATATATTTAATTGAAATTTCCAAATCACCAGGGCTGACAATCAAATAAGTTCTACTCAAACAAACAAATAAATGAACAACAAATATAACATTCAGCCACGTTTATTGTCCCAAATGTCTAATTTTCATAATTTATGAAATTGAAATAAAAATGATAACAGCGTCATAGCCCGACTGCAATAATCGTCGTCAATAATGTTCTGACCGTCTTCTGGTACTGCCCATCGCAGTCACGGACGGGTAACCCAATGACCTCGATACCGTCCATGGACGACGACGACGACGCTGTTATCCATCGACTTCTTCAGCTGATGTCACGTTTACCTTCACGGAAACACCGGCTCAACATTGTAAAAATTCATTCAATTGAATTATCAAGTTTAGTTTTTTTCTTTCAGTTACCAGAACTATTTTGTGCGTGAAAGTGTTGATCGTGTTCATATTAAAGGAAATTTGTTTTCGGAATGGAGTAAATTGATTATATTTTAAGGTATTTATTATAAGTGATTTATTATATTGATTTAATGGCCTTTCGAATATAACCTATTTTATGATAGAGTTGCTTGGCTATCCAAACCATTCTACAGCAAGTTCATTATCCATAACATTTAATAACTTCATTCATATATTGGATTAAAAACTTTTATTAATGTATTGGGACGACTTCAACTTGGTTGAAAGGCCAATGCCGAAGTGTTAAATTGGAACATCCATTTAAGAATAACGCCATTTTTAGCTGTTCGTGTAATTTTACACGCGAAAAATAATTTATTGCAATTACCGTTACGTATTTCTTATAGGAAAATGTGATTTTAAAACCCGCTGACAAAATGGCTTGCAAAAGCTATAAAACGTTTTTCACAGCACGTTTCCAATTTTTTATTTGAATATTTATATTAGATAGGATTTTAAGGTTATTTGAGTTATTTAGTCAGTTATTTGTCCCATTTCACGTTTAGCCAATCAATATTTACAATGGCAATTGCCCTTTCCCTAATCTTGAAATCCTTTAATTTCGGTTGAATTACATCTTTAGAGGTTAGTTCGATGGCTTTTACAGTTAAAGATGATTGAGAAAACTGTTATACCCGTAGCCATTCACTCCAGAACTTCAACACAGATATTACATCTTTTTTTTTTCTATTCTATCCTAAATTGGCTGTAATGCAATTTTCCTAAAGAGGAAAAAATTGTATTTAATATTTATAGAAAAAATCAAATGGGACCGAACATTTGGAATATTAATTTTTCATTTTTCTTTTTCTTCTTCTTCTTCTTCTTTTTTTTTTGGGGGGTGGGGGGGGGGGGAATTAAATGTTTTCTTTTTAACAACGTTATACGAGGAAAGAATTGTATTAAAAATATACAAACAATCGTGAAAAAGACGTAAAAGCACGTAATAAAACTGATATGGTTTGTGATTAAAGACCCCATTTCCAGCTGTATTGTCGCAATAAATTTGTTAATGATCTGTTTGCAGCACTCAAATTCAAATAAAAACAATGTAAATTTTTGTGTTTTAAACTTATCTACTTACACTTGACTCTTTCATAATAATATGGTCAAATTTCTCTTTTCTCACTGACACCGATATCATATAGAAATTGGAACACATTCTATAACATACACTGCAATATAGAGGAAGGTGTACGAGCATTTATTTAAATTACTTTCGTTCAAGATTTACTACACGTACACGTTCGTATAACCGCTAAACTTGACAGGAAAACTACATTTTTCAGTTCCATCCATTTTCTTTTTCGAATAAATAACAGTAGTTTCCCTTTCAAAAAAAAAAAAAGTAGCGTTTCCAAGGCTTTTTAAAAATTCAAAAGAAGTCGCTAGTAACGAGAAAGTTCTTGTTACTAAAAATTACTAAAGTTTAGCTGTTAAATACGTAATCGATTTAAGGGAAAAGTGAATTTTCACTAACTAAAGCCACATTATGTATATTACAACATATTATTGATCTACTCATACACCTTATTTAATCCTGAAATGAAACTTTTGAATTGAGTTTTGCTCTAATCTAATACACCATATGCAGCAAATCAGCTTTTCCCTCGTGAACACGAAATTTATTATTTGACGTCGGAACTCCATAAGGTTTTAATACCATTGAATGTTTAGTCTCTAGATCATGGAAATATACCCACATGCGGTGACAATTCAGATCGCTTTCAATACTTCAGCAAAAATTACGTGAAATGTTTCCACTCGTTCTCTCGCCTCTTATCCGGGTTCAATCATTTGGGCATGCATTTTTTCGCAGAAAGTTTCTCATACACATATCAAAATAAACAATGCGAGGATTACGTTGATATGAAATGTACAGGGTGTTACAAACATCATGTACACAAATTATTGGATTTGATTAAGCGTTAAAAATTGAAACGATATACTATATTTATCTATTTTTGATCTAACTAATATTTTTTGAATTAAAACTAATTTAATAAGAAAAAAACTTGTATTAATTCTTAAAATATTCAGTTCCAAAATATGCATCAGTTCGCTATGCTACTATTTGACAGAAGGTTATATTGATCAGGATGGTTTTGCAAAGGTTAAAAAACAAAAGATATGGGTAAACAACGGTTTGACAGTCCGACTTTTCGATTGCCGAGTCAAGAATTCAACGGTATTTACTTTACATATTTGCTTTTATGAAATGGCTCATAACTATTTAAGCCGTGAATATTATAACACGTTAACGGCTTTTGGTGCTTTGAATAATCAAACAGGACAAGCAGCCCAATTTTATGCGACGCGATTTCCTATGCATCGGCTGATGAAGATGTCACGTTCTTAGAAGATTCGATGACAGAATTTTTACTGGATCCGTTGCAATATAGCCACATAGAAATACTGGATTTCTCATTGCTATGATTATGCAATTTTTAATGTAATTGCAGACGATCCGTTAAGAAATAGCAGATGCTTTTCGAGACACCACGGATAACATCCATATTATTTGGTAAGAATTCAACATTTAAGGAAGGTAATGACGGTCTAGCTTGTCAAGTATTTGAATTATGCACTTGAGTTTTCAAGAATTCGTTTTATCGACAGATGAAAGTTTATTTACTTAAAATGGTATATTTAAAATGTACATAACGGAGCACATTTGCACGAATTGTTCCTGATTATTTGAACAACACTTATCTGGAAGGTTTGATTGACAGAGATGGTCCAATATTTTTGTCACCTCGTTTATTAGATCTGACACCCTTTAATTTGTTTTTACGGGATTTTCTGATACTTCAGTTTGTAATATACCAGCGACTAATGCAAATAAACTACAAAAGTGTCTCTTTGAAACGGTCCAACAAATTAAAGCCATAGATAATAATAATAATAACAACATCGCCCGGGCAGTAATCCTACAGAGCGAGACATGTTTGTCGTCTCGCAAAAGCAATTGTTACTAAATAGTTTTCATAAATTTTAGCTTTGAAGTTTTTGTTTGCTTTTTAAATTTTCAACCTTAAATTAGTCGTAACTGAAGAAATTGGTAAATATTCTTTTGTTTCAGATGTTTACGCTTAATCAGATTCAATGGTCCACGTGTAAGAAATTTAACAACACTCTGTATAAAACAACACCTCAGTTATACATTTCAATTCAATTTGATTATCTGATAATATCAAATCAAAAAAATGAATCGATATTTTGTGGAATTGACATTGAAACGGGTCTTTCAAGGTTCTCGTTATCCTAAATCGGAAAATTTTCTTATTTAAAGACAGCAATCTAATTTTCGATAGTGAACTATGAAGGA
Organism: Hypothenemus hampei; assembly: GCA_013372445.1. Taxonomy (NCBI): domain Eukaryota; kingdom Metazoa; phylum Arthropoda; class Insecta; order Coleoptera; family Curculionidae; genus Hypothenemus; species Hypothenemus hampei. The sequence goes on along the minus strand of JABRWK010000031.1, from coordinate 82,769 downwards.
CAGTTCCTTCTTAGCAAAAGCTTCGTAAAATCACTTGATCTTGTAATCGTTGAAAAAGTCTTTTAAATAGTCAAAACCAGCTAAATATCGACAACCTCTAGTATTGCAATTAAGCCTTCTGGATCCATAAAATATAACGTTTCAATTGTAAGAGAAATTTTAATAGGACTGGATTTCTTCAAGTAACTCAATATTACTTGAAAACAAAACAATTGAATATAAAAAAAAAAATTAGAATTTAATATTGTTCGAAATTCTCGTAGTGACCTCTTGTTTAATACCATTAAAGCCTGATTTTTCATTTTAGATTTGAAAATTCGGAATGGTCGAAGGCCAGGGATCGCAATCAATATGCCGAAAACGTTTTGGAACAACAGCAAAAGCGAATTGGTCTTGATAAAACTAATTTTAATGTCATTGTGTTTAAAAATTGCAAAAACATGTAACAACCAAGTACGGGACGAGAGCGTTTTAGATCGGGAATTAAAAAATTACGTGGATCGAGTACTCAAAACTGAAGACTTCAATGTTATACCAGGTGTTCAATTTGAAAAACTCAACAATGTCACTATTGAAAATAGTGGAATGAATTTAAATTGTGATAAGGAAAGAAGTGAGGTGTCTTTTGAGGATTACGTAAAAAGGAGATTTGATGAATATGCAAATAACCATGTATTGTCAGTGAATTTTGAACAGACTGCCAGATTCTTTTCACTTTCCAGTGGCACTAATGGCACCTCGGATGGTAAGACTAGTTTTCTCGCTAATTAACAGGAAATTATAAATATTTTATGACGCTGAGTGAATTAATTAATTAATTCCCGAAATTTACTGAATGTTATTGAAACAGCAGTGGTTAGAAATCCTCTATGCTTTAATATGCTTTAAACTACGTCATGCTAAGTAATTGTTATTAATTATCCATTATATGAATTAAAATTTCATATTAATGGAAGGTGAATTATTAGTATAATCACCATTACATAGACTACTGCTTATTGGAAAAGGTTAATAGGCCTAATGAAACCTGGGTGTGAATTACAAAAGCAATTTAGTTTTATAGCGGAGGAACACTCATAAAATGGTCGTATGTAGATATTAATTTTGCCACTCGTTTAATAAATTGCCAATTATATTTGAGAGTAACTATGAAATCCAGGGCTCTATAACCTTTTAACGATATTAAGGGGCTGGCTTTGCTTACTAATTTAGATTAAAACCTATCCTAGAGATTATTAGTCTATTTAGTCGACTTTTATGAGATAGCTTTGTTAATAACAATACTATTTTATTTTTAGATTCTTCAGCTAAAAGTTCCTTTCTAGCGGGATTTGGTATGGGAGTTTTAGCTTTTTTTCTGAAAAAACTTATGTTACCGCTCGTCATTGGGGCGCAGTTGTTTAAGTCCGCCCTAATAGCCATGTTCCTTCCTACAATTTTAGGAGGATTAGGTAAACTTGCTGGCAAAGGACTATCGACGTTTTCCGGACTTTCCAGCGCCTCGACAGGTAAGTAAACTTATAATGGATTTGAGGTTTTCGTGGAAACTCTAAATACCATTTAATTTAAATTATTTATTTCTTAAAATTTACAGTTCAGCGTATTGAGAAAACACATGTTTTTTTTAGGGTTAAATCGTCCCCAAGAAATGGAAGATTTTGAATTCAAAGATGCAGATCCTTACAATAACGGTGAAGAACCACTAGGGGCAAATTTCAATGATGAACATGATAGTTTAACTTTGGGTACCATGGATAGCACAAGTACCGTTGCATCTGTTTCACCCAACAGCAGGTTAGAGTTGTTTGATGAACTAAATTTTACTATTTGAAAGGACATAATTCGTTAATACCTCCAGACCAAAAGGACCAGATTTTTAAGTTCTTTGTTAGAAATTTAACAGTTCAACAGTTCTGCTATGAAGCGGATCGAGGCATAAAGCGAGTGAATAAAATCATACCGAAACATTAATATAATAACTAAAGCCTGTTTTGCGCACGACCTGTTGCTTTATACACGTTCTATTACGTTTCACGAAGTATGAAATAGCTTTATACCTATTGTTTATTATATTTTAGGTTTGACTTTGTGAATAAAAGGAGACGGATTTATACGCAACCGTCCATCAATGATGAAAATTATTATTTCCGTAAACCAAATAAGAAAACCGATTATAAAGTCTTTCATAAAATTCCACCCTCGTCGCTGTTGTTGACCAGCTATGATCCGTTTTACAGTCCGCTGTTGTCACGTTTGGATGCCGTTTTTAAGCAATTGGGTCTTACAAATGACAAAGGTCCGGAAACAGAACGATGTCGTGAACGACTCGTTTGTATGATGTATGCAAATCCCGCCAAATATGCACCTTATAGTAATTTAGTGTCTGCACAGTTAAGCAGGTAAGAAGCATTTTATATCACCATGAAGTATTAGGTTATTTGTTTAAAGTGAGCTTTTTCACTTGCATGAATCTACATTTACGAGCGGGCTTGGATGAATGTAGTCTGATGTTCAAACATCGCATAAATGTGTTTACATAAATTCTTTGCTGGAAGCTACAATTTCGAAGATGATAGTTTTAAAAGATTTATTGAGACAAACCGGGTTGTTAATCTTGATGAAGTATGTTGATAACTCTTCCCTTTTTATATTTTCATGTTTTACACATACATAATACGTGTGCGGTGCCATGTTCTTTCACAATAGAAGTGACTATTTGCATGGTTTTTCCATAGATCCTAAAATATATAAAACGATCCGGAAAATATGAATTAGGAATGCTTCTCTTGGGATATAATAATAAATTTTTTCATATTTCTAGAAAAGGGATGCATAAATTTAAGCGATAACAAAGCCTACAAAAAATATCAAATAAATGAGTTTGTAATGTCTGGGTTTAAAAGCCCAATTTGGACCTTTATCTTGAATTTATTTTTGAATAGAACTTGGGGTCTTTTATAGTTTTGTACATAGAAGCTATTTTGTTACAATAAAATATCCGTATATGAGATAATATTAAGAAGAATTTTCTTAGAAATTGAAATTTTGTAATAAAAAGTAACGCCGTCTAGCAAAACCAGAACATTAATTCAGCCAGTGCTTCAATATTTTGGTCATTTAATCAAAGAAACACCTTTAAAATACCCCCTTTCTATGAAATAAATTAGGATAACTTAATTTTCTCGGCAAGAGAAAGTTTCTTAATTCGTTAAGTTAGTGTGCAACTTCTGGACGTATTTCTTAAGAAAATGGAGCACCAAAGTCCTTAAATAAGTTGGATTTTATTGGCAATGTGCCGAATATTAAATATCCCTGAAATATTTCCACTTCAATTAAATTTTCTTGAGAATCCTCCAAAAAGTTTCTTTTTCCCATATAATATAACCCTGACTACGGAGATAAACTTAATTAGAATTTCATTTTATTTGTTTTCTAGGGAATTGAACGAATTGCGAAAACCTTCATCAGATAATCCGGATATCTTGCGATTTTTCCGTTACATGAAGGCAGCCAAAGATGGTCAAGATGGTGAAGAATGTCTGGCCCATGGGGGTTGTCCGTCACTGACCACCAATCAACCTAGTCCTGCTTTGCTCACTACTTTTAACGAAATTAATAAATTAGTGGAAGCTAGAAAATTGAAAAATTAGTGCAATTGGAATGAAATTCATTTGAAACCTTTTATCATGTGGAATTACAACATTGAAAGTTATTAATTTCATTAAAATTCATTGGGCCATTTATTTGAAATTTTATATTTATCTTTTTATACATTCTTCCTAATTAATAGATGTCGAAGTTAACTACAGTTTTACTTGAAATGGATCAAAAACTAAATGATTCGTTTTGACTGAAGACTTGAATATTTGTTAACAGACATAATCTGAGATTAACAATGTGACCACAGTTGGCAATGTAAATATTATAAAATATTTTATTTTAATAATAAAGATGGTTAGTAACAAATATAAAATTAATTAATTAATATATATTTAAAATTTTAAACAATTTTTGTCTTCATTAAATTTTCGATCACGCACTGGTCCACTGTCTTGGAGAAAAAGTTAAAGAAAAAGAACGAAAAGAAAAATCGTCTTTTCTGCGATAATATTCAAACCATTTGCCAAAAATTTATTTTTACGATCGCTCGGGACAAAATTTAAATAACAGACACGTAGTTTTGATCGATGTACGTATTTTATCTTTGGAAAGCTCGCAAATTTTTTTTATTCACTCTTAATATCGTAGCAAAAAAAGAAAAAAAAAGAAATTAAGACTTTAATTATGCTGAGTTGATATATCAAAAGAAAAATTGGTCCAACAAAAGTGACTCAACAAGGAACAATAAACTTTTTATGGACAATCACAACCGGATCTTTATAGTAATCGTTCTACTTTCTCCGGATTTAGGGGATTGTGGGGTAATTGTGGTTCTTTTCTGTATAAATCTTTTGCAAACTTTTTAGAGAAAGAATATTTCGGATTTTTGATAAACTTGTTACTTTTTCAATTTGATAAAACGATAAATTATCTTATTTCAGGGCAACTGCTCGAAACTGATTTGTGAAATTTAAGAACTGATTAAATAAATATTTCAATTTCAAGAGCCCCTCGTATGTATTCTTCATCGGATTTCATTATTCAGCGTTGTTATATAATTTAAAATTAAATAATTAAACATTTACAAAACGAATAAATAATATGTATAATTAAAAGCAAATAAACAGTAATAAACAAGAG
>JABRWK010000031.1:0-78004 GCA_013372445.1 Hypothenemus hampei | reverse complement strand
CTTAGGTAAATTTTCTCAAAAATTGTTTTTAATAAGCTCAATAGGTTTTTTTACATATATCAATTCAAATTAAAATTTGACTAAAAACGTACAGTCAATAAATGCGCATCCTAATGAAACTTTTGTATGAAATTTCAACAACAACAACAAGGTTATCATTGCATTATTCGGTAACAGTATACATATACTTTCTCCATGGAAAAGCCCACGTTTTAACTAAAAAACATTACATAACTTGGGTTATCCCAAGACAATTTTATTACCTATTCATATCCCTCCACACACGTCTCGCTATATAATAGTTCGAAAATTCTGGAACTCCTTTAAATCCTCTTAACACCCGTGTTAATTCAAAGTAATAAACTAAGGAATTTCATGAAATCCGATTAAAATTTAAATCAGAGTAAGCGCAAAAATTCGTTACGTACTCTACCCGCCCAGTGTTTTACCGCTAGTCGACCTAATGAATACAATTTTTACTTAAGATCTTCATACCAGTATCTCAAATCTTGTGAAAAACAATGTTTTCCTTAGCCAAATGGACATTTTTATTTTCTTCAGTGACTTTGGTTGCTCTTCAAAGCGAACACGTTCCGAATTTCAGTCCTCCCGAAGCTCAAGATGGTAGACAAGGTACGTTAAGGTCAATATACTCTGTGGTATAGGTAACTGTAAGCATAAAACCTGTAGAATAGTTTGTCGTTAAATTGTATTTCATTAAGTGGTTTTTCAGGAAGAAATCTTTTGGACTGGATTGGACTAGGAACTGGTCCGGATCAAGATCCATATTTGGCTAAAACGAATGCACAATGTTTGAATGGAGATTTGGCGTCCTGTTTTCAAAGCAGAGCGTTAGCTTCACTTGACGACTTTTTCAATCAGGTAACGTAAATAAATAAATAAATATTTTTTCGAAAGGGTTATTTGGTTTTCTACTTATCCTTATTGGATAAACAAATTTCAATTCACAAAAATGTTCGTGAAAGATAAATTTGGAAAATAAATAAAAGATTTTGGGAGACTTTGTTTACTTCGTGAGCCGACGAGAAAAAAAGGCCATAATTTATTTTTCACACTTCTATATTGAGAGTTTTAAAGTAAATAATTCGCAATTTTTGTAGCCTTCTTATACTCTAACCGAACATGCAAGAGTTTTACGTTTACCAGAACAACATTTACGTGCTTTAGGCCAAGAAAATTACGAATATTCTTCGGCACCACGTTCAGAAGACTCCGAATGGGACTCCCTATTGAAATTTGGACTAAGAAAGGTAAAAATTTCTCAAATTTATGTAATAATCTGATAAGTTATACGTATTTTTTACGATCAGATTGAAAAATTTTTGAAATCAACTGCGATTGAAGTGGATTTCAATAATGAAGTCACGGAAAGGGGAAAATATTCACCACGTTTTATTGACGAAATCGCAGACGAGATCGATCTAATCGAAGATAAAAAGGACACACTATTCAGTAAGTAACACTGACACTGGCAAAAGATTATTTTTTTTAGGGCTATTAAAGCTATTCTCTTCAAGAAACAAAAATAATATAAAATTAATTAATATAAAATTTCTACCCATTTTATTAACGTTAAATTTCTTTTGTTATGAAGTGGTGGAAGCCTTCTAATACGGACTAATTAAAGCAAAATATTTCATAAATTTTCCACCCAAAAAATTCTAACATTTACCTCCAAATGAATTTAATGTCGAACTCGAATAAAATCTAAATTATTTATTCAGAGCTCTTAACTTACTTGATTTTCGAATAAACTAATTAAATTGTCTGTTTGATTAATTTACAGTTAAATTTTATAGAATTTGTTGAACAAAACGGAATAATAAATTAGAAAACAGAAGTTCAAAAGAGTCACTAAAGTTCTTTCTTTTTTTTTTTTTTAATTGCAGAAAGAAAGCAACTGAAAAAATTGTTCATTCCAATGTTGCTCATCTTGAAACTGTTCAAACTGAAACTTCTCCTATTCCTACCTCTGATTTTGGGCTTGGCCTCGTTCAAGAAATTCCTAAGTTTCTTGGCCATATTAGTTCCTGGTAAGAAAGTTCTTCACTTTAAAATCAAAGCAAATAAAATTCAAATGCCTCTTGAAAAATCGTAAACTTCCAAAAAGACTTGATAAGATGTTTCTATTTTGTATACATATAGCTACATGTATGTATTTAAATATTTAACCAAATCTCTTTGGCTAGTTCCTCGATTTATCAAGCGAACAATCTTCAGGAAAGTTTGCTTGAAAGAAGATTTAATACCAGGAATAAGCTTAAACACATAAAACTGTTCTAGGAGTTATCGCCTACTTTAAATTCTGCAAACCAAACTTCCAAAGCAGCTTTAGTTCGTCCCATTTTACAGGCCCGCATTATTCTTCATCGGGTGTAGCGTATCCACAACATTTCAGGTAAGAAGAATTCAAAATATTGGATCTCGTACTGTATACGGTAATTTTAGAGGAGAGCCAAGTTTCATAGAACAATTCCCGCATGGATACCATGAAGAATACTCTCGAGGGCCGGAAAGTGGTTTCAGTTTTAGAGATGAAAATGCCGCTCAAAATATAGCGTACAGTGGTTGGAATGGTCAATATCGAGATGCGGGCAAAAATATACAAGCGGCACAGGAAACGACGTCTAAAAAATCTATTTTGCCAGATTCTTAATTAGGCAGATAAAGATTTGTATATAGTAAACTTATGGCTTGATTAGGAGGAGATTTATGAAGAAATATTGCATGTTTCAATTGTAAATATTTTTGCTTAATATTGCTATTTTCTTCATATTTACTCTTTTATTATTTATTTTAAATATGTTTACCTACAACTGAACGGAATAACCGCAAATAAACATTTTTCCAAAGCTGAAAGGAAATTCATTTAAAATTCTTTGTCCTAAGAGATTAATCAGGAAGAAAATTCAGCTTAAATTTATATTAATTTATGAGTCGCTCAGATTAAATTTTATCCTCTCATTTCAAAATACGTATTCATTGTGAAGGACTTTATATTAAAACCCACAGGATCTCAAAGAACTCATATTGACTAAGAGTTTACCCTTTTCCTTTATCAGATTTCATTTGATTTTGATTTTCATTTGCCAGAAATATTGGTTTTTCGTTTCTTCTGATTGAAATTCATCTAATCTTCAACGTTCAAGGAGATGAACAAAAGTGACACTTGACAAAACCTCGATTACAATAGACGATGAAAGTTGCAGAGAAAGTTGTTAAAATAATAAATAAAGATTCTCCAATTGACCACCGAATCACACTCCTTGTCTCTAAATCTAAACGATATATTTAACTAAAAAAAATTGAATTCTAGTAATTTAATAACAGTAAGTTTTAGGAAGAATCTGAAGAAAAATTTCATTAAAATTCAACGTTCAATGATTCTAGAGAAATCTATGATAGTGAAAACATTACGTCCGGTACGATACCATGTGTTATGCAGTGGTTTAGCATTAACCTCGAAACTATAATTATTCTTCAAAAAAAAAATGCTTTTCAATGGATTTTAAATGATGAAAATGAAGAAATTCTTGTTATTTCAAGGAATCATTAGACATAAATATTGAAGATTTTTCAGTAGCTGGTGCACTTTACCATAACAATAAACCAATATTTAAATGTTTAAGAGAAATTTCTCGTAGTTGTATACTAATATTCCTTTTCAGTTGCATGTATGCTGGTCTTGGAAAATAGGTAATGTAAATAATCGGAAGCTATCTTCAGATATAACCTTGACCTACGCTGTGTGCCGTGCAGTTTATACTGGATTTAAATAACAATTAACCCACGAACAATACCTCATTTCTCACCTCGTTAAAACTTTATTTCGTAGATAAAATGCATTCTGAGAGACGCAAAAGAAACAACAGGTTGTACGAATCTTCATAAAATATTTATATGTGACTGTCGATTTTGGCATGGTTAAATAATATATGTGACATCCTCTGACTGCTCTATGACCTTTGAGCTTTAAATAAGGTCAGTAACACAATTTTATTTTAATCAAAGTCTCTTCTATGGTGAAGCAAAAAAAAAACTGATAATTTCTCCTTGCTGCATTCAGAAAAAGATCGTCATAAAAGGAATAGTGGTTTGTTGATGAAATTGCCATATTCGACCACCGATGCATGCTATTTACCTTTCTCTGATTTCGGCAGTTAATTTGGAGATTCTCGCATTTGAGAACACATTCCTAAAGCGCACCCATTCTTGTCAAAGCCAATAGATGAGAAGAGACTATTTCGGAAGACACAAAGTCTGTTCTAAAAATTAATTCATTGTCCCAGATTTTTAGAAAATTCTATACCAGATATTGTTATGTTGGAAAAAAAATCACCTCTGGTATTTAATTTTAATTTGTACTAGTACCGTTAGATGATTATTATATTTGCATAATGGCCTGAAGGGATTTACTGTCACCCAATCCTCTTGGAAAATGCCAAATGGCCAGTGCGCCGCTTGGGAAAATTAATGTCATTTGAAAATTTTCTCACTATTAAACACTTTTCCTTAGGTACGCATGAGCAACACACATTTTTTGTTAATTACTGCATTTGTAATCAACAAATGAACAATTGGCCAAAGGAAATTAGGTGTTGATGTATTTCACATATGAATCGTCTAATCAACAACAACTTTCATGTTTAACATGCGCAAGATAGAAAATTAGTTTAGGCTAATACACTGGCGTACGTAATATTCAACTTTTTGTTGATATCGATATCATTAATGAAACTTTCACACACTTATATGGTATGTTATGTAGTATTTATAATTTTATTAATATCTAATTAGAGTTCAATAACAAATGATCATATAACGTAATACATGTATAGTTTACACTTGAAATTACAAATAAATCTTTCAAAAAATAAGCTGTTCAAGATAAGTTGCGAGAGAAATGAAAGTGCAAAGTTAGGCACTTATTATCTATTTTGCTACCGAACGATAATTTTCAAGGGAATCTTCCATTCACTTTCAACGTCTAAATTTTACTTTCTATAACATCCAGCTCTAAACACAATTTCTAATTAGAAGCCTTGTTGGTTTCAAATGTAATTAGTGTCCCATCGGTTTGTTTACTTTGATATTAAATCCTAAAGTATTAAAAACAAAAGAAATTTTCAGTGGCTTGGCGATTTGTTTAGAGAAAAATTCTTAAAACAATTTAACAGAACTGTTTATTATTTTTTTTTCATATGCAAACGAAATGCAATAAGAACAATCCAAAAAAAGAAAAAATAATAACAAAAACTATCGTCCTTGTTTAAGCAACCGTGCGATCGACGAAAGGTAAAATGCCGGAAACAGCATGTAAACCTAAACCGACGAACCCCGATTAACCTCCTAACCAAGTGAAAATTTCACTGTCGTTATAACAATTTTCCACCGGTAGGAATTCTCACGGGGCAGCAAAATCCAATCGTCCAAACCAAATCACGCTCAAGGTCTCGGTTAATCACGGTGTGGCTGGTTTCTTGAGCGCGCGAAATTTCTTCATCGTAACCCTAATTTCTTCAGCTGGTCCATACGACACACTTCCTGGCACTGGTAGCGTTTCTTACGGATCATATAAAATGTTCCCACTTCTTTTTGAATCTTCATTTTATTTGCTACTTTGGTCATGTGCTAACATCAGCTTCTTCTACACGAAAATTTCCATTTAATAATTATTTATTTGTTTTTATTTCAAATTAATTAAATAAATTTTGCATCGACAATATGAAGTGTGCAGTGTTTTGTGTGGTGGTAGCTGTTTCTATGGCTGTGGTAGCTGCAGGACCAGTGGTAGATGATCATCAATCGCCCCATGTTAATTCGGTAAGTTAATACAGAAAAACAAGAAATGGTGTAATGAACATTCGCTTAATTGACTTTCGCAATTGCATCATCATAACTCGATCATATTAATTTCTGCTCGTCTAGACTAGTTTAAGTTATATTCCTTTTTTTGCAGGTCCACTCGAACGAGCCGACAATTGAGGAATCTCTAATGAAAAAATTGAACAACAAATGTTCGGATCATGACATTTCCTCTTGTATGATGTTAAAACTAGTCACGTACTTTAACAGAATGTTAAAGAAATCACAAATTGATCTTGGCGAAGTTGAAATTACTCAAACCTCAACTGAAACCACCACCATTCAATCGTCGCGTAGCTTGAAAGATGCTGAAAAAATGTCTGAGGAAGCATTGACATTACAAGTTCTTGGCGACAAATTGTACAACTTTGTCCGAACCAGATCAATGAAATGGCATGTAAGTATCGTTTTAAGAAAAAAATTAGTATATTGATTAGAAATTTTATCTTGAGAAGTGTAATTTTCATTAAACTTCTTAAGGGACAGTTCTCATGTTAAACCAGATAATTCAAACTTAGCATCCTATTATACTCAAATTTCTTACATCGATAAAATTTATTATGTGTAACTTTCAATTTTTACCAACAACTCATTCCGAAATAAGCATTTTCCACTTGCGATATATCAAAAATCAAATTATTACTGTCATCTGTGTGTGCACAAGTTGTAACCGCAAAAATTATAGCGTAACAACATTTAATTTTCTGCTCGATTAGACTTGAAGTGAGAAAGGAAAAATTATTTCTTTCAGATCACTGATGGTGCTGACATTGTAGTTTCCGGTGGAAGTGACAAAGATGGTGGTTTAAATCTAGGATTCTCTCTACGACCCACTGAGGTTGCCACCGAGGAAGGTCGTAAGAAGAAAGATCAGGGTGGTAACATGAATGGAATTATCGCAGCCGCGATAATGAAGATTGGGTTACTCAAGGCCCTTGCCTTCAAAGCGTTAGTTTTATTGGTTGGAAAGGCTTTATTAGTGAGCAAGGTAAGATTTCAAAAGAAATATTGACTTTTTCAGATGGTCCAAAGTAATTATCACGTTGTTGGATGGTAATTCTTTTTAAACCATTATTTACCTGGTTGAAATTCAAACCGGCAATGAATTATTACTACTTTCACACCCGAATTTGAAAAAAAAAATTAATGACATTAACCCACGTAGATAGAGTTCATTAGGTTAGTCGGAACACGCGAACTTTCTTCTCGGAGATTGTCTATCACGAGCTCGTGGGAAATACATTTTCTAAGTATAATGAACCTTTTATTCATTATTATTGCATTTCATTCATTTATTCATTTACGATATAAAAAAATATATGTTTTTTAAAATGTCAAAGACATTCGAAACATCAATATTCACGTGCTTCAAGGTATAGAACTCAATCGCAACGTAAAATTTGCGTGCGCCTGTTGATCTTAAAGTATAGGCAACCAGATGTTCAAGTTTCACCCAGAACAACAGGTGGGACTTGCTGGTGAGATGCGACTTTCTCTTCTCACTTACCCGGATACATTTAATTTGAACCGTACGGCCCAGAGGTCGCGATAAGTATTTCCGTATCTTCCGAAGAACTAGGTTAAATGCAGAAATCGAAGACCATCCATTTACGGTTATTTCAGTATTTTATCAACAGGTGGCGACACAATGAACTTGAACTTGATCTTCAACTGAACTTTTGGATTTCAACTAGATGTACTGTTTATTTTTTTATTAAGCTTTAACTTATTTTTGATCACTAGATTTAACTAGTTTCACTTGTGCTTTCTATTATTTCAAATAGAGATTTGATTGGATTTTTCTTAAATCTCGTTCAATGAAAAAAGTAAATAAATTTATTTTTTTTAGTTGGCTTTGGTTCTGGCTGCCATTATCGGTTTAAAGAAATTGCTCAGCCAAGAGAAACATGTAACCTATGAGGTGGTAGCTCAACCCCATCACGAGCACCATGAGCACCATGCAAGCGGAGGCGGACACGACAGCTATGGCGGCGGCTGGGGCAGAAATTTCGAAGCTAAAGATGCCCAAAGTTTAGCGTACAGTGCCCACGTACCTGCCAATTAATTGTTTTTTTTTTTAGTCTAAAAATGACGAGAGTCTAAACTGTTGTTACCACCACATTGGTGTCCCTTCTTCTCCTGTGCTATTTAAACTATTTATTATATTTTTAATTTATTTCTGTTGTGTTATAATTTTCTGAATAAATGAATTGCACAAATGTTCTTTGACTCACAGCTCGTGAACTACTAATTAAACTCTTGTAGAATCTATTACTCTTTCAAGAGTTCTAAAACTTCAACACCCAACAGTTTATAAATTAATGTTGTCTTTGACTACGTTCCCAGTTTAATTGCTTCATATTCTTACAAAATAAAAATAAATAAATTTTCTTGTTGCTAAGATTAGATTTGCTTCTAATCGGTATTAGGAAGTGTCGGGCGAAAAATATCTTTTAAGCGATAACATATTTTTTGTGCCATTAGCCCCTATAAATGTTTTCGTATAAATATTGTCTCGCTTCCGTTCCAAGGCCGGCCCGTTGCGTGCCATTCGTGCTGGTACTGCGGGTTCATTCGATGATGAACCGTAAGCAGAATTTGGTTCTACCGCACTCGAACCAGCTGCACTAGGGGCATACACCACATCTTGGTAAATATTGCTACTTTGGGCATCTTTGCCGTAATTTTGATTTCCATATGCACCTCCGAAACCACCAAATTGTTGAAGACCTATATGAAAAAGTAAAATAATATTGAGTTGTTTTTAAAAAAGTACGTACCTAAATCTTTTGCTGTAAAATGTCCTGAATGAGCAGGATAACCGTGTTGTTCGACTTCAATTATTTCTGGGGACCGATGGTCTTTAAGTTTCAAAATTAACACGAAAAATGATATAATTAACGCCGCCTTTGCGAGAAATATTGCTTTTAACGTTAGCACTTTCATTACGGCAAACATGGATGTAATTAGGACTGCTGCCTTATAACCAATTACCATTGGCATAACATATTTACCACCCTCATCCTTTTTGCCTCTGCCTGTAAACATAAATTTTAATTTGGCACTAGATAGCGTATATTAATATAATTTTTCCACAAACCTTCTTCTACATCCCAATTTTTCTTCACGTAAAAATCCAGCTCGACACCGTCTCTTTTAGCTTTGGCAACACTAACACCAAAAAGATCACCAAGATTCAAATCTAACGATAATCGTTCCATTATCGGTACATTTCTCGCTTTTTGAATTTCATTTAGTTTTAAGACCGCACCATATCCCAAGTCCAAACCATTCGGGGAAGTTAAGTCTTTTAACCACACTTGACCAGCGTTTACATGCACGAAAACCACAAACAACACCAGATATTTGAGCCTCATAATGTTAAATGTTTGCGTGTGGTATTTTTCACATCAAAATCATCTATTTTCACTGAAGGAAAATAGCTTTTCTTATTCGGATGAGGATAATGATATAAGTATATGATATGGGGCTCAAGACAAAATAACTGAACTAAATAAAGCTCAGTTCTTTATATCGTTTACGGCAGGTAACCAACCCTGAACATTAGCGTGATATATTTCTAAAGGTTAGCATGCCATCATGTGTTCTAAATTATTTAAAAAAATCTATGAAGTGTGTGAAATTAGTTGATTTGATGTATACGGAATAAATTAATTTCAACAAGTGGCGTAGCCTTTAAACACGATTTCCAGATTTTTATGACATTTTTATGGTTGACGCTACCATTTTCCGTTGCAAAGCAATTTTCCTGTTCCTTGAAAATTCTCATTTAATGTCAATTTAATTTATAAAAACAATTGTGGCCTACGTTTATGATGTTTATTAATCGTTCAAGTGCAACCAACTATGCGTAAAACAGTAAAATCTCTCAATATTACCAATTGAAATGTTCTATACCATATAAAGCTTTATTACGAGGGTTATTTGGAAAATATTTTTATGTGGCATTAATGATTCATATATGTACTGAAAATTACTGCTTGCCAATGTTCAAAGTTCGTTTCTAAATTACAAATCGAGTTATAGCGAGTTCGGATATGGTTTGTTTAAAAAGCAGTGCCTGGAAAGGTCATCAAAAGCTTTCGAAAATTAGTTTCCACGACCTTCCCCAGTTGTTGATTGATATCTCCAAAGGTCAAAAGTTAAAGTCCTCCATTCTTTGACACTCCCACCACCAGTGGCCAAATAGAATATTCGTAATTGCAAGTTTTTCACTACAGAACAAGCCCTAGCAGCGTATATAACGGAACTAGAAGATAGAAATGATTGAAATGAACTAAAATTATCACTGAAATTCCTCATATCATATAAAATTTACACCTGTTTACCTACTTGTGTCGACCTACACAAGTCTTACTTTTCTAGAGACTAGAACTTTATATTATCCAATAATTTTCAGAGTGATCCTCGTGACAATTTAGACGCACAAGCAATTTCGGTATAAATTGAAAAGCTTGAATTTTCTTGGAAAAATCTTGTGATAAACGACGACAAAATGTGAAATTGTTTTATATAGATTCATGTGTGACATCAATCTTCTCAAAGATATTGTCAATTTACGGCAAAGCTTGTTGAAAGGAGATTGAACACATAAACTGCTACTTGTATCGGCTTCAATACACCAACGTTATGATTTAAATCTTCGATAGATTCTTGTATCCTGCTAAACCAAAGCAAAACTAAGACATTTGTGCAATGAGCTTTAATAAATTACACTTGTTTCCTTCCATCGTCCTAAATTCTTTCACTTAAATGGTAGCTTGATAAACTACTAGATTAATGTGATAAATATATATGAAATCGTAAAAAAAGATCATCGAGTTACCTACTAACCCATTCCTACATTCGATGGAAAATTTTTAGTTAATTACCTAAATCAGCTTCAAGTGCTATTAGCTATTCAAATTTAAGCTCTTAAACAACCTAATGCTGCTTTAAGCCTGTGTTTCGTTTTTTTTGGAAGAAAAAGTCAATTCGACGAAAGGAAAGAAATACGTCCACTAAATGGTACGTGCTCGAGAATGTTTCAAGGCTACACCTTCGATGAGATCGCACACACACATACACTGGGCGTTTCTCTTTTACGCAGCGCAAAAAGGTATTTGAAATGTGCTAAAAGCAAGATATCCGTCCTGTTCTCTTGACCGATTCTCGCTCCATATTCAAAACTGGTCTTGTTGTCGAGAAAAAGTACATACTTTTATTTTAATTACTTCGACTTGGCCGACGATCGTTTACAGAGTGAAACAATCCATCACTTTCACCTAATTTACATAGATTCAACCAAAAATCGCTTATTAACAATTCACATTTCCAAATCAGTTAGTCTAAAAACAAAGCACTTTCGTTTCAGTGATTGATTGTTAGTTGTCTAAATTGGGAAAATTCAATGGTTTTTCCTGGCTGGTATTGCCTTTTCAATTAATTATTAACGTCTCACTGGATTTGCACACCTTGTAAATATTAAATGCATCAATTTTCGATTCCTGTCCGTTCGCTTTTCAAACGAGGTCAAATAAGATGCTGCAGACAATCTCGATCTAATTACTTATTTTGTTTATTATTTCCTTAGATTTTTATGCTCCACTAAATTCCTATCAAGAAAACTTGCTTTTAATTTTTTGCACTCCATTCCATATAAGTAGTGGTTTGGTGATGCACCGAATACATTTTAGTCGGTGTCACTGCCAGAACATGAAGTTCTTGGTGTTAGTGGGCGTTTTATTGTTGATATCCACATCAATTGCGAAACCCGAAAGCCCGCATGGATTAACGATTTTATCGAAAATTTTACGGCAGTATATTAATGCGCAACCGGAAGACGTGAGAATTGGTGAGGGTGTACATATTTTGAGTACGAGAAGTGAAAATGATGCCAGAGCTTATGGAGATGATACCACACTACTGGGAGCCGTTGAAAATTATTTGGACAGTCATGAGGTTCGGATTCGTCTATCGGAATTGATGCCTGGCGAAGGTTTTGGACGTGCCTTTAAAAATGCTATGGATGAAGTGGAAAATAAAGAAAATGAAGGTAAGTTAATGACACTTTAAGAATACCTCCTGATAGTCCTGATAGTCGATATAATCTTTAACCATATTTTCTTTATCTGTATCTTTAGTTTTACGAAAATCTTTTTTTTTCCTAAAAAGAAATTGATTACAGAGAAGATCGATTGATTGATTGAATGATTTTTTTGTTTTAGATGAGCCCAGAGGTGGTGGAGGTGGAGGAGGTGGAGGAAAAGGGGGGGGCGGCGGCGGAGGAGGAGGAGGTGGAGTAATGCTCGTAGGTCTGATGATGGGAAAATTACTGGCCGCCCTTGGAATTGGTGGAGTCGGTTTGTTGGCAATGAAAGCCCTTATGGTGTCAGCATTGGCACTGATGCTGTCCATCATTATTGGTCTGAAGAAATTGGTCCATCATGATGATGACGGTGGTGGTACGAACATAATTGGGCGGGGCACCCCATGAGAATATATTAAAAGCGATATATTTTGTAGGTCACCATGTAATACACGCAGGTCATGGCCACGAATACCATCGAAAGAAGAGAGAAGCTGTTGAGCTAGCGTATCGAGGTTGGGAAGGATACAAAACTCAATAGTCTGCTGTTTTTCTTCATCATTTCATTAAGTTTATTTATTTATTTATTCATTTATATTTTTCAACTTCATCAACATCACTCATAATTTATTTCATCATTCTTTTTTGTTCCTTGAAAACACCAGAAACTTCTATGTTCTTACAGTGTCCCACTAATATACCAAAAGTATACTTTAATACTACTAACAAACCAAAAAATCATAAATATTTTTTTGTATTTAATATGTATAGAAATACCATTTAATTAGAAAATATATTTTATTTTGTTATATTCTCTATTTTACTAAAGTTTTAACCTAAAATCCCACAACTTTATCTTTTAAATTGATAGCAGAGACCAGTGCAAAGGGAGGGCCTTGTTCATAGTAAATTTCAGTAATTAGGGATTTGTTCATTAATTGAATCATCTTTGGGTCAAGATTTTCATAATATTGCCGAAAATGGACCTCTTGTAGTACAGGATTTAGGAAAGTTTTAGTGTTAAGCAAATTGCCAGAAAATTTATAGTACAGGTGCAAAACAATCAATTCATACTTGTAGATAGTAAAAATTTTTGGACAAATTGATTCGAAAGACAAGTGTGAGTACGCATCTTTTGCGTTCCAATTTACGTTGATTTCTCCTTGATCAATTTCTCTTTTTGATAATAAACGATCAATGAATTGGATTTTTCACCTAAATGTATACATGTCCTCGATTTGATAGACTGGTTTTTTTCGGTGCGAGAATGAGAAGAAAGCTACGAGAAGGCTCCTCTTTTTTTTTTTCTTCTTGTTGGTCTGAAGAGGGTGATGAATAATTATCCTCTGCTTTCTTTTTCTTTTTATGGTGATGTGGATGAGTTTTATAAAAGAACATATCATTTACCGCTTTTTATCGCTAGTGCTATAAAAAAAACACTTTGAATTAGAAAATATTAAGCAAAATCCGCACTTTCAGCTTCAACGGGGATTTTGAGACAATAAATATTCACATTTTAGGAAGTACCAAAAAATACATGTCGCCAACAAACTTAATTTAAAGTAAAATTTATAAGGTCGTATCTTAATCAAAAATTGAAAATTTTAAAGTGCTGCCTGCGAGTCAATCAAAGTTTTTAATTAACTTTTGCATTTCAATTTGAATAATCCGTTACAAAAATGAATTTGAAATTCAAATGACGTACTGTAGATTCGACTTGACTCTCATCTACCAGGTAATGAAGGAACTACTACATTGGACTTCTACTTGAATAAATATGTCTAGGTTGACTATCTTAGAAACGGTTAATTCAAATAGATTGATAAAGATGGCGCTAAAAACGTATTTAATCAATAAATTCGATTTAAAAATTTATCGAAAGATAATCCTTTGATATCTGAAAAATGAAAATACAACTTTCATTATAATTTTTACAAAAAATAATACACGAATCAAGTTCAATACGGTGTAGTAGTTTCATAAAATTGGCTATAAAATGGAAAAATTACGAGATATATATATAGAATACATAAATTCCCGGTCGAAACAAATGTTCTGCGATGCGGCAAAATTGCAAAATGTGCTTTAAATTTTCAGCAAAAAGTTCGTATTTATAACGTCTTGCAATTATTTTCACTTGTGCATTGTTAAATTATCATTTAAATGCATGTGCAAAATGCATAAAATAAACAAGAATTAATTAATAGTGGTTGAAATGACCAAAATTAATTTTAAAGTCGCAATGCTACAAGGTAATTCTTCAAGTTCAAGGAAAAATAGATACCTACCATGTTGAGTTGAGCTTTAATATTCATTAAAATATACCATTTACTGAAACTAGAGCCATTTTGCGAAAAAGAAACCAGCGCACAATTCCCCGAGCAATATTGTGGAAATATACATATTCACACATATATTTGTCTTCATTATTTAGATGAGGTGGAATGGCCATGAGATTTCAATTATTCAACCACCAAGAAGTCCTAATGTCAGCATCTACGTTATGCATTAAATCGCTTGTGGATGAGGAACAAGGGAAATGTTTTGGAAAGCTCGGAAAAGGCGTTATTTTCACAGGCCCGATTTATTATGTTTTTAGTCTCGGAGAAACACCATTCCAAGAACGGTTCAGTTCGGACACTTAAATAGAGTTTGTAGTTTGAGAATAGTTTCTCGAACAGCCTGAAAAATGTTATCATCAATCTGCAGATTAGTCCAACAGTAGTGCTCATGCTCAACTGACAATGACGAATTTCTTAAACAATATTTCATTACAATTAATAAAAATTATATGAAGAATACTGTTAGAAATGTAAATTATTACAAATATTAACGCGTGTTGCCTACTTATGTTTAGTATTTAATTAACAGCAGTCTTGTATTACTAAACATTACACATTTAACATCGGTTAGCAAACGGATNCAATAGATTCATTATTAGTTGTCTCGAGAAACCAATAACAAAATCAGTAAAAGCACAATACAATCTAATATTTAATTAACAATAACCCATTCACTGATTGTATCAGAACAAATAATTCGGATGAAATCCTTTATTGAAGGACTTTCCCAGAGCGATTTTCTTTCATTTCCGATGAATGAAAAGTAGTTGAACAAGAAGAACGTTCGACTTTAAAGTCAATAAAGTCTGCAAAGTTTAATGTGTAGGTCGCGACCTGCCATGACAATAACATTGGGTTGAACACCGCTATTCTTCGCCCATTCACTTTTACTTAAAACGCATGCCGGATACAGAACCAGGAGCGGTTCTTTATCACGGGAAAAAGTCGGTTTACTTTCTATTGGATACTTAAAAAGCGGTCGTAAGTCGATTTTATGGTCAATTGGCTTTTCAGTTGTTCGTTTTAAAAATGCATTCAAAATTACAGCTTAATCAACGACAACTAATGCGAAATTGAAAAGTAAGATTTTTTTTTTTTTTTGGTAAAACCCCATTTATTCTATATCGACAATGCTGGGTGGTTCATCTTATTAAAAATTAATTTTTTTTAACAGTTAATTTATGTAGAAAGTTGTGATGATAGTATGCCAAATCATCAGATCAACGTTTAAAGGATGGAACCAAGTAGGTAGATATAAAACCTTGATGTTGCTCCGAATATTCGAAAAAATTCATTTACTGTTATTCGATGAATATTCGTAGTCACTTTTATTGAGAGTGCTTCCTCAGTCAGGTTACACGCAAACAAGTTATGCAAAACATTTTTTTAAAAGTAAAAGCATTTGAATTTTTTAACAAATGTATCTAGGAGGTAATGGGCGTGAAGTAGTTCTTGAATTTGGTGACTTTCAGGTCAAAAATTTATAATTAGTTCGATAAAACAATATTTTCAGTTCAAAATATATAACCACCAATCACTGATTACATTTGATTTTCTTACATTGTTAGAAACATTTTCCTAAAATTATTCTTGTTTCTTTTGTATTTCTCTTAAGTATCTATGCTGGTGGTTAATTCATTCTATTGATGCTCTAATTAAGGTCTTAAGAAAATCAACAAACCAACAACTCTTATGGTCTCTTATAGTGGTGCATTTTAATTTTTTTTCTCTGATTTAAAATGCATATTAGCTTTAACGTTTCTTAAAAATTGTTTTCTTTAATTAATTAATTAATTAAGAAAAGTCTAACAAAATCGTAACAAAGTTATTTATCTAGATCAAACTGGATTGAAAATATGACAATTTTCACAGTGTGAGAATTGGATTAGTGTAAGAAAATGTAACAAAAACATATTTACATAAATTAAAATAAATAATACAGTCTAAAAACAAAGCTATTAAAATACCAACTAATTAAAGGATCAATACTAATTATTATTTCAGTTCGTTTTTCTCATAAAATTCAATAAAAAATAAATTAATAGAAAATTTCTATGCAAAAGAAAGAAAAAGTATGAAATAAATATTACTATAAAGAAAGTTTAAATCAATGCATATATTGTTTTTCTCAAATTTCTTGCTCGAAGTGCTTCTCTTAAATTCAAACTAATATTTATGGTGTTCAGCTCTTCTCAGTCTGGCTCGATTCTTTTTATACCCCTACAGTGTTTCAGCTATTACATCCAGATTCTGCTACACAATTTATCTGATGTCGTTCTAGAGGAGGCTATTCCTTTTTTGCTCTTTTTAGTTTCAGATCGATAATAGTACAATCAAGACTCATTGCCAGAAAAACATCTTTTTCATGTTAGACCGAATACATGTTTTTCAACTAAGGGTTTTAACTGGCGAAATTGACTCGGGTCAGAGTGACAACTCAATGAATATTAATGGAGTTCAATCCTTAACAGCGCAAGAAACGAAGAACAAAACAGATCGATGTTTCACCTTCTCGTTGGCATTATGAAAATGCCATTTTCAAAATTGTGACTGTGACAGGTTTTCAATTGCTTTTACGAAGGGACTTTTAATGTTTTGTGTTTTGACTCTGCGTCCTATTTTTATTAATGTTCAAATACTATGTAAAGAAATGTTAAAATGTAGAAGCTTCTGTTAATTATTATTTCTAATAATAATAAAAGTTGTACAAAAATATATTTGACGTCATATAATTTCATAAAGTGAAAACATATTGTTGTCACTTCACTGGAATTCATGTGATTTCACTTGAATATATGTGAATTAATGTATGACATTGTAACTTAACATAATTTTATGATACGTGAGTGCGTGAATTTTTTTTTGCTTCACATATATTCAAGTAAAATCATATGAATTCACGTGAAGTGACAATGTCAAGTATTTTCACCTTTACTGACCACCAAAAATCGAATAATTTGTTTGTACAGCTTTGCAAAAAAATATACTTAAAAATGTTGTTTCTGAAGATTAGAAAAAATATTAATAAACAGGAAAAACGGTTAAATAGAAATGAAATATTATAGACTAACATCACAGGTTAACCTTCAATATGACCGAAGACGGCTACCTTGCGTTCGACAAGAAGACAAGAATGAGTTGTTGCATATCGCACGCATACAGGGCGTATAAAACGAGGTTAGAGCGCGCGTCTTTGAGAAAGCGGCGTACAATATACATATACATTCATTATAATCCAACAGGCCCAAAATGTTGCGTTGTACCGGACGACATCGTGGAGGGAGACATTGTTATATATCAGTTTAACCCGGCCGGAAGATCATCATATCATTCAGAAAATCACAACCATGAACTTCAAAATTGTCTCCGTGATCTTGTGCGCGTCGGTCGTTGTGACACAATCGCTTCCTACACAGGAAGAAGCTCGCATGAACACCATCCAAACTGAAAACGATCTATTGGATGCCGTCTACACTGATTGTTTACGCAAAGATTCATTGTCCTGTTTGAAATACAAGATCTACAATTTCGTTGATAAGACCTTGGGTCAAAAAGACACGATCACGGTTACGGATGGTGTGCAGATCATCAAAACTGGAAGTGATAAAGATGGAGCCCCTAGGGCAATGAATAGTGACGACTCAATTGAATCATTGGTATTCGATCGAGTGACCAGATGGCTAAACACCCACACCGTCAAAATCGACCTTAAGGGCAGTGAAATTGTAAATGCGGTTCAATCAACTGCCAGGAGTTTTGGTGATGCAGTTGCCGAAGAAGAATTGGTTGAGGAAGGCAGAAAGAAGAAAAAAAAGAGCAACATGGGACCTTTGTTTGCAGCTCTTGCTCTTAAAGCTGCCGTTTTAGGGAAACTCGCTTTGTGGGCTATTGCAGTTCTAGCAGGAAAGGCTTTGTTAATCGGAAAAATCGCTCTCGTCCTCTCATCGATCATCGGAATCAAAAAACTACTTGCTAGTCAAAGTCATGGAAAACACGTGACTTATGAAGTAGTGTCTCATCCGCAACACACGAGCAGTCATGTGAGTACTCACGAAGTAGCCTACGCTGGTGGTTCTTCGGGACATGGAGCTGCGCTTGGAGGTGACATTGGCGGTTACGGAGGTTCCGCACATGGAGGTTGGGGCAGATCATTGGATGCCCAGGAACTTGCTTACAGAGGTCAACAACCGACTGAAGCTCAACAACAATAGGAACCACGACTCTTGGTTTCAGTACCTGCCAAATGATTCATGCTTAAAGAATTGGGTTCTAAAACTAGGAACCATAATAATTTAAGCTTAAAAAGTATCGTATTTATGTAATTTATTTTTCTGACTTTTAGACTGTACAGACAGACACGTTTACCACAAAACTTTAATCTTAAGTTTTCTTTGTTTTACCAGTTAATTTTATAAATAAATACTCCTTTTTAATTGCCGTTTTATTTATAATGAAATAATTGCAATATTAATGAAGTGGGTTACAATGAAGAAAGACAGAGCAAGTTTCTCTTACCGATATTAGACAAGGATAAAAAAGCTCGCCCACCTGTAGCTGAACTTGATGGTTGACCGCACCTGTAGTGTGCCCTAGAAAACGAAAACTTATTAAATAAACCATCTCGTTGACGCTCTTACAAAGAGACGTTTTTCCGTGTCACGATGTCGAATAATTGATTGAGTTTAGAGTTTGGAAGGTACCAAAATTTAAATATGTCCATTAATGAGTGTTGAACACCACTACGATTGATGACTCTTGTATGATGTAGAGAAAGTTTTGTCGCTTAATTTTTTCTTAAAAAGAACTATAGTGTGAGACACTTGGCAAGTGGGAACTATTTTTTTACAGAATATTCACTATTATTTATGTTTATGTTTATATTTTTGCTTCAAATGCATTTAGGTTTTTAGCACACACACATATACACACAAATACGGACATACAAAGAAGAATTGTTGTGATTACTTTTAACTTTCTTCGGATAACAACATGTGTATAGTTTTTAAACATTGTTAAACAACATCGTCACCAATTTCCAACTAAAAACGGTGTAAATGTCTAAAATAAAAAATGAAATTTAATATTCATGCGAGAAAAAAAAAGCTAATTAATCGTTTACATTCCGGTTTCTTAGAAGTTACCTTACATCGTCTGCAATCAACAATATTACCGTAATTTGTTAAGCTATAACCTAAGGAGAAAACCTGTAACACCTCTTTTTACTATACGGTTTACACTACGTTGATCTAATCAATGAATGAATGATAATCGTTTTTATGTAATATCTCCATTAAGGTAGCATAGCTCTATGATTTATTAATTAAGAAATTTATATAAGCGAGCCAACAACAATCAGTAGGTATTTGTCATTGATCAATGGGGATAATAAGAAATTTTAAAAGCGACAAAAGGAAATAGATAGATTTTATTGTGTACTATACTTAAGATAATAGAAAATAATAATTTCTGGAAAGCTAAGTTCCATTTACAGTGAGCAGTCGCCATTTTTTCAAGAATTGTCGTTTTGTAATAGAATTTTAAAATAAATATGTACAATAAAATATAAAATGAGAATATTTTATTTCATTCACTTCTAAGGTTTTTTCAAATCAATTTCTAGATAGCGAGATTAAAGTAGCTTTATTGGTTGCAGAAAGATCAGAAAAAATGCATCCAGTATAAATGAGCTTTTGAGGAAAATCTTTCTGTTGTAAGGATTTCAATTTTGTATATAGGCCTTCCCTTATTATATTTTAAATTGTCGATTCATCTCGTCTAATTACATCGTAGAAGTTGTTCTATATTTCATCTCTACTTACAGAGTGTCCGGTATATAATGGGTCATGCTGCAACGGCGTAATATTGAGACCAAAATAAATTGATTTATCCCAACATACTTTAGTGCCAAAGTTGATAATAACAAAGATACAGGATATCAAACATTAAATTTTATTTTACTTTTTTAATATTTTCTCTCGAATGACATGAAATAATTTTGCAAAACTGAATATACAAAGGTTTTTTAGTATGTGCAAACCGAATAGGATTGCAAATTTTACATTACATGTACAGGGCGCTGCGAACGGCGTTCAGCGCATAGTTAAACCATCGTATTTTTTCCCTTACGCTGTACGTATGTTTTGATTTACAAAACCATTTCTTCCACTATTTCTACACAAAAAAACTATAATTTGTAAATATCGCTAATACTAAATACAATCGTTCTCAAGAAAAACGCTTTTAACAGGAGTGAAGACCAAGGGTGCTAAAATAATGTACTTTTCTACTTATCTTATTTTTTATTCATAAAAAACAAGGAACTAATGGTTCAAATCAGAAAAACTATCAGTTTTTGGTTAAAATACTCTGCAATTTTTAAAAAAATTTGCAAAATAAATCTTTCAAAAATTTGGAAAACCCAACAATAGCCTTCGATTCACTCTAATAATTTGCATGCATCATCAATCAGTTTTTGCCTTTTTATCGGAAACCGTGACTTTAACTACATCAATAAGGAATACGACTTTTAAGCAGAAAAGATGAGCAAGAATATTTTTCCAACTGTGCAAACTGACATACACCGTGGCATAAAAAAGTTGAAGCGGTTCAAAGGGGTCTCTAAAATCGTCAATTATTTGAATTTCTCCTCTCAAAAATCTAAGGATACAAAAGTTGGTGATATTAGTTCAAAATGATCGAAAAATATTCAAGAAAATGTGATTTATTTTTCCAGTTTTAACACTCTGTATTTCAGTTTTCAGCTACTTTAGCACAAGGATATGTTGGATAAAATTAACTTATTTTAGTCCCAGTATTACGTTGTTGCAGCATGGTCCATATTTTAATATGCCTATAATCCACAAATAATTTTAAATAAAAATTATCCAAAGACAAACAAAATTCCATTCCATCAATTTAATCTTTAAATCGTTTCTTTAAAGAAATTGTCCCTCCTTGATTGTTAACCCGTTTTTTACCGCTGATGCGAAAACGCAACAGTCATTTCAGTAATTTTTTTTATCTTAAAAGAATGTACTTATAAATATGAGGGGTACTATATGTAATACGTTAAGGTATTAGTTATCAATATCAGTTGTTACAAGGGTCACAAAATATTTGTTTAATGTCATAATTTTTGAAAAAATATAGTTAAAATTTTAGCTTTTTTACATAAATATTTATGTATTACTGTTTTTATGTTATGCGCATTTTTCATGTAACGTTCGATAAATCAAACTTATTGTCTGATATTGCATCTAGGTCTCACCAACTAGAAACAATAAAAAAAACGCTTCGTTTTTCGAGTATCTTGTCTAAAATTTCAACTGATGCGAAAACGCAACATGTATTTTTTCCCCTATTTCGAATTTTTTTTTTTAAACTATTAAATATTCTTTTATTACTTGTTATAATACACGTTGTATGTTGAAATGATTAAAATCTTTGTTTTTTTGACCCTTGGTAAAAAACGGTTTAAAAATGGCCTATATCATTACAAAAAAATTGAACTTGATTCTTCAAAAATAATGATAATGCCAGACTTGCAACTTCACTATTTAATAAAAGATATCCAGATAAATATTCTCGCAATTATGAACTTGATCTAAACCAAATTTACTAAAACGTGGTCAGTTCAAAGTAGAAAAAATAATATTTAGAATTCTATCAGAAATGACAAGTGTTAGGTGTTTCTAAACGATAAAAGAATAGGGCACATAGAATGGTCTGCACTTTTACCGGATTTGTCATTGCTGGACTGTTTCCTCTGGGAACACTTAAAGAGATAAACCTATGCAACACAGTCCGAACCATTATAAAATTTACAACAACGAATCATTAACGATTGCAATTAAATTACACTGTTAATATTATAAAATGGCAGAAATCATTTTGACCAAAGTTTCTACTACTATATGGAGAGTGGTGGTGGCGATTTTCAACATTTAATAAATGAAAACCTTTGGTAGCTAATTTTGTCATTTAATTACTAACATTTATCTAAATTTAAAAAACTAATTGTTGCTGAACAGGGAATTTAACTCTTTTAAATGACAGATTACTCCAAAATCCGATTCTATTTAAGATTTTAGTAATGAAAGTCATCCCCAATTAGCGGTTAGAGCTACGGGATCTAATTCTATCAATTTAGGTTTGCACTTTTAGGTTGCTCCATATACTAATATTTCCTATTTGATTATTCTCTCTCCTCGTTGCTTTATCTCATTTTACGTATGAGACAAAATGGAAATTTATTAAAATCGTGACATTTTTCGATATAAATAGTTCAGTTCTATACACAGTTTTACAAATGTTTACATGATCAAAGAAAAAATGTCTTTAGTTGTCTGCACAGTCACTTATTTATCACTTCAATCACTTCATCTCAAATTCCTATCTAATGCCTTTTTTTAAGTGAACCAATGACATGGTAATCTCTTGAAGTGAGGTCAAAGGAATGAGGAGGACGTGGTTAACGCTTAAACTTTAAGTTGCCGTATTGTAATTCAATATTCGTTGTACTTATCTCAAATATCCGACGTGACAAGTTTGAGCTTGTATTTCTATTATATTAATATTGTTATTGGTAAACTGTGATTAGCATTAGAATGAGTTCCATTAGAGATTTCCTTTAATAAAAGGACAAAAAGTGAAAATACATGTAATAACGGCAAAATGGCACACACATTTAATTAAATTTATGAATAAAAGAAATTCCAGTGGAAAAATTCGCTTCGTCCTATTTGTTTCCCAACTTTTATTTTTTAATTGTACATTATCGTTTATTCTCTTACAGCCCACTAAACTACTAAACCATATCCAGGCGGACAACAATAATTAATTAAGGCGGGGTTCTTTTTCTTAATCTTCAATTTTCTCCATATAATTTTTAGTTTTTCTATTTGCATTTGTTTGTTTTCTCAGGGCAACGATTCGTGTACTAAAAATAACTCATGTAGACTTAGTTGATCACTTAAATTATTAAAAGGCGAAAGTTAACATGCTTTTACCTTTTAATGAGACATTTCGTATGTACACAAGTTTCTGTATTAGAAGTGCCAGTTAGAACAATTCGATGCATAAAGTGTGATGAATTAATGGTAATTCGCTAAATAGAAAATGGAATATTTCAAATGCCAATAGTTCTAATCAACCCAGACAAACAATAGAATATTAAATACCATTAATCGGAGGTGACTCTTCTAATCAAGACACAGGAGTTACTTTTTTTTTTTCGTCAAATGGAATCTGCTTGGTATTTGTTAAACATAATCCGGCGTGGCAGAAGATACAAAAACTTTCTCTTGATCGGCCACCAAGAAAGTAATTTAGATCAGGAGATGACGGCAACTCGATTGCACAGACGAGAATTTCTCTTCTCCAGGGTCAATATTTTAGACGCGGTGGACAAGGAACTCGAGTTCAAGAACACGAAGACCCAGTTACGGTGTGGTAATGATGAAATTCAAGGATACCTACCGGATATTGAAACGTAATGTTTGAAAATATCCTTGGGTAAAATAAAAAGAAATTATCTTTTTAAAATATATTTTTTAAAGTATTCCTTGTCGTTACGGACGTAGAATGAAAAATTTGGATGAATCCCATTTTCCATTATACGTGATTTTAGTAAAATTATATTCTTTCTTATGGTTATTTTAAAGACAATTGACAGATGGTTTATTAGTTAGTCACTTGACCCGCAAATTTTATGGTGGAACAGGACATTGGAGAAAGTGAATTGAAAACCATACGCCATTTTCCTAGTAAAACTTTCATTCATGGTTTTGTTACTGCAGGGTATATATTTTAAAATTAGATTCAAATATTTAATTTTTCACTCTGGTTACCACAAAAATGTCTAAGAATTTTGAAATATTAACTTCTTTTCTATTCGAAAATTATACTCAACAAATAAAAAAAAATAAAATAAAATAATAATAATAATATGGAAAAAAAATCCAGAAATTTATTGTTTTATTATATTCTTCTTAAACAATTGTTAAATCTTTTTTGTAATGTCATACACAAAAAGAACAAATAAGTTTTTTTTTGCTGTTCATCGTCACTCGCAAGAAGAAAGCTCTGATGCAATCTGAAAGAGAATTACATTACTGACCATCGAGATGAAGTGTGTGTAGCTTTCATCGTACGACCATAACTTTTTTTTTTCGATTAGTTAAATAACTAATATTACCTTAATAACCATTAGTTCGGTAATTAAAGCAGAAATAAATAAAAATACTTCATTTCTTTAGTTACTTGTCTACATAAGAAGAAACGAGAAAAATAAGCAGAAATTTTATTCAAACAACTTGTGTTAGAACTGAAATTAATTTAGTTGATTTATGACTATTCCACGTGTTGATTTATGACGACGTTACATAAATCATTTAGGGTTTTGCGCTTTTTGCTTTATACATTTTAGCCCAGACAATTTTTTTAAATAAATTTATCATAAAACTAAAATATCAAATGATAACATAATCCTGTACCACCAGAAATGCACCGTTATGCATGTGTTGTTTCTCTTGGAACGTAATATATAATTTTTACTAAAAAAAGAACCAGAGAACAACTGCCTTTAATTAAATTTATTTTAAAAATGTCAAGAGCTAAGATGAAGTATGACATCTTTTACGGCACATAAACCGCATTTTAATTTACTCTATTAACGTAACAGTTACTTATTATTGTTTGGTCAGTAGGACATTAGCCTATTAATCATTAATTATCATAAATAGTAATTTATTAATTACAAAATAGTTTCACTTGATATACGACGACTGCTCAATATCTATGGCTACGTCAACATAGCAATGAAGTTCTTTTTAAAATCTTTAAACTCATTTCCATTGAATGAGCCTCATATATGGACTTGAGATGATACAGTGAAGAATCGAAAATGGCCTAAAAATGCCTTTAATAAAACAATTAATTTCTCCACTTTTCTCCTTTTAAACAAATTCCAACGTTTATCCTGCAATACGTGCGTGTTTGTTGTGGCAATAATTGCAAAATCTATTAATATACGTATGTACATACACATACGTGTGTGTGGTTTCGATCTAATTCCATTGATTAATAATCTCGTCTTGCATGCTCAACTGATCGAAACGCAACTAATTACTAGTGACAATATTACAATTTAAAAAACATTTTTCAAAAAACAATTTGGCAGTAAACAATCGAATAATTGCTAATACAAAGGCAGAATCTCTAAATTTTTATACGTCGATGGTATAATTCTTGGGTGTTTATTACGGAAAACTCCAATTCTTGAGAACGTGGAATGTGGAACGTCGAGAATTCCAAAACTCCTGCCTTTTCCAACAACTGAAGTCCAGCCGTGCATCGCTTCACTTTCTTTTATTATTTCGAATAGAATTAGAATTATTTTTTTAATTCAAAATCTCTATACATTTCTAACACTATAAAATATACTTTTCGACTCTTTTGTATTTCTATAATTGGCGGCAACCATTATTTGAGTCAGACATTCAAAATCATAAAGCACATCAAATCAGTTTTAAGACACTGTTCATGGTTTACCAACAAGTAGGTATTACCCATACCTTCATGCAATCTGCGTCGCACCAGATCAGATAGCACCCGGAGGGGACCGGCGGCGCCGCAATGTCAAAGTCACTCTTTGCCGGTATAAAACCATCTAGTGCAAGTGAATTGATATCAGTCAACCGCATTTAACCTGTCAAAAATGTTCATCAAGTACGCGCTTTACGGTTTATCGTTATTAACTGTGAACGTATTAGCTCGTTCAGCTACGTTCAATGAAGAAAACTCCTTAAATATTAACGAACAAACTCCTCGTGGCTCAGATTCTTCATCTTATTCTTACCTGAACGATTTCAGGTATATGTATAAAGTGTATCAGGAATGTGCGTCGCAGGAACTTACACCCTGTTTGAAATTGAAATTGTTAGCAGCCTTGGATCGAGCTTCGAGAAGTTACAGTTTAAATATCATCGATGGAGTGAGTTTTGTGAAAGATCCTAATGCAATTGTACAGGAAACATCCCCCAAATCGGAAGCAGAAATTGAAGCTAACTTACCTCGATCACTTAACGAAAAGGATCAAGCCTTAAGCGAGTTGATTTTGAACAAAATGGCTTCGTTTTTGGGTTCGCATACTTTACAGGTACTATTTAGAATAAAAAAATATACTTTTTAAAAATAGTAAAACGAATCTTGTTTTTAGGTAAAATTACCCTCGTCTTCCGATTTGGCTCGTAGTTTTAGCGAAGATGAAGCCAGAGGTAAAAAGGGAGGAAAGAAAGGAGGTGCAATGATGCTGCTTCCTTTGATCCTTGGAGGTACTTTGGTTCCATTAGCTTTGGGCGCATTGGCCCTTTTGGCTGGGAAAGCCCTTATAATTTCCAAATTGGCTTTGGTGCTAGCGGGTATAATTG
Source organism: Hypothenemus hampei (assembly GCA_013372445.1). NCBI lineage: Eukaryota > Metazoa > Arthropoda > Insecta > Coleoptera > Curculionidae > Hypothenemus > Hypothenemus hampei. The sequence goes on along the minus strand of JABRWK010000031.1, from coordinate 51,260 downwards.
GATTGAAAAAACTATTAAGTGGACATTCGGGTCACCACGACTCGGGTCATGTTGAAGTTGTTTCTGGCCACCATGGATCTGGATGGGGGAGGTCTTATGACAAAGAAGAAGCCGCAAGACTGGCCTATCAAAGCTACGAACCCAAAAAGGAACGATAAGCTTTAAGACTACTAGAGTATATATTTATTTAATTTATTTCTTTTACCATAAAATTGCTTGTAATATAAATAAAAATATTTTTATGAAGAAATGAAATTTTTCACTGTTTGATTTGAGATTCGTTCCCACAGACTATTGCATCTTCACACTTTCAATTTCAACGCATTTAAAGCCACTTCCGATTAAAGATAGGTACAGTGGCCAGGTAACGAGAAAGTCTCGACTTATGAGATTTGAACTTGTACGGCTCGAACGAAGATTTTACTTTCTTCTCGTCTAGATGTACCTACGTCTTCTTAGATAATGATTTTTGTTTAGTTTCGTCAAACTTTTTCGTCGATTTAAAGGTCATTAACGTATGGCGCAATGTAAACCAGAACAGGACGGTATGTCGTCCGTGACATTGATTGTTTATGCGAGTCATGGCTAAGTGAAGAAAGCATATGGTAAATCTTATGTACGTAAATATGTGTATTTTTTGCGGTTCGAGAAAGTTCAGGGTTTGATTTATCCTGATTATTTTCGTGTTATTTCATGTGCGTTGTTTCAATTATAATTTTTAATTGGGAATGCATGTTTTATGGTTCTTTTCTTCATGACGAACATGTTATTATTAGGAGACAGTTATAGAGCAAAACTAATTCGAAAAAACTCATTCGACATTTTCTAGTGAAATTTTATTTAAAAGCGTGGGAGTTATGTAAATTTTAATTCTTGATAAAAGAAAAAATAAAAGTTTTCAATCAATTTGCATTCCTGTGCGTTATTAATACAGGTCGATCGTGGGTAATACATATGTAGTCATTTTCTGTTTTATCGCTTCATTATCAAACAATTCATAAAGAAAGTTGCAAAATATTTCATCCGGGTTTTCTTTTATTAGTGAGACAATAAACAATTAGGTGGTGGTTAGTCATATGGTTTACATCTTTTTATATGGTGTTATGAGAGGTTTAAAATGCGGTCAGGTAAAGATCCACGCCTACAAAAGACAACAATAATGAAATGACAAATGTTTTTGCAAGATGGTCAATAAAAAATTCTTTGTTTTCTGACCTCTTCGCCTGGAATTTTTTAAAAGAACAATTGGAACGGCTTTTATTAAAAAAAAAAAACGTGTATAACAAGTACGTAGTTGAAAGCTGTCTGATATGTAAATGTTATTAAATATTAGCACTTGACGACATGGAAACCATGAAAACTCTTCAAATGAAATAGAATTTCTTGAGAAAATATGAACAATCTCATAATTTGACAAGCGTCTCAAGTTAGAATTGTCGTTACTGGTATATTTTTATAAAAAAAGGCTAATTTAGGTACCAAGATAGGTTTTAGATCCTTATGAGATTTCGTTGGTTCTTCAACAAATAGAAACAACTTTCTTCATTTAATTTGTTGTATTTAAATAAATTACCTACAATAAACTACTAAAAACATTGTCGCCATCTTTTCAAAATCCAATGAACTACATTTTATCTTGATCTTGATTACTTTCTTCAAACTTAAGTAGAACCCCACGTAGTACTGCATTAGTACCTGTGAGAACAACTAGATGTAGCAGTAGGAAATTTTTTTACAGCAATAAATTACTGTATAAGCAATCTTCGACTTTGTAGTTAAATGAACGAAACTCACATTCATATAAAATGCCTATATAATTTTTTTTCTTCAAAAATAGGTTATCTTCAAAAGTAGGTTCATAAACTAGATTTTTCCTCACATATTTTTAAAAGTTTAAATGGAATCTGTGCTTTCTTCACCAATGCCATAAAAAGGATTTTAAATGGACTTTACCGTTAAGAGTTGTAGACTTGTTCACTTCAGATCTTCGTTAATAGGTTTATAGTTCGTGCTGTCTAGAAACTAATTTACGCAATAAAGAAGAAAACTTTATAGGCACCACCTATCTTTATATTGCGACTTTGGATAAACAAACAAATTTCGAAAATTATGGAAGAATGCTACAAATAACTATATTAAACAACCTCGTTTGAAGTTTCCAAAATCTCTTCAAGACTTGCTTTGATCTTTCACATGAATTACAAAAAAAAAAACAAATTTTTATAAAAAAAGACACGAAGTAATATTTTCACAAAATTTTAGATATTCTGTGAAAGGTAGTCTCATAAAAATACAGTTTTTTCTTTAGTTTTCTCGGAACCAGGTACCATAAGTTAAATCTAACGAACATAAACGATTAATTCGTTTAACCTAGTGTTACCAATAAGATGTTTGTCTTAAATGGTTGATTCTAGTAACACACATTTTCCCGATATATAGCGACTAAACGACCTATACTCCTCCCTTGTGATAAAACGGTAACGGTTGATCAAATCGACCGCAGTGCTTGACCGCGAAGCTCGTGGTAACATTTCCGCCATGGGCCGCAAAATTTTGCTGTTTGCCCTGGCCATTTTTACAAGTGGTGTTGCTACTTTTGCTCAACAAGATGATGCCAATGAAGAAACGGAAATCTTTCGAATCGCTTTTGATTTTATGAATGAGTGTGGATCTAAAGAATTGTCATTGTGCTTGAAAGTACGTACAAATTTTTATTTTTTTGCATAAAAATATGGTTCATCTGTGTTTTTCGTTATTGATTTCCTATTTGGAAAAAAATGAAAATCATTTTTTTTTCTGATTTCCAGGAACGTGCCTTAAGATATGTGAACTTGTTGCCGAATGAATTGGATATCGGACGTAGCATCAAAATAAAACCCAATGGACAAATATCCAGAAATTCTGAAATGGAGAAACTTCCGGATGAACCTAGAGCGCGAGAAGATGCTGTCGAGACAATTCTTTGGGATCGAATTTCTGAATACCTCAGTTCCCATACCATTGAATTTAAAATTCCATCGGATGCAATACAAGAAATGAAACAGTCCGTAGAAGAAGGTAATTTTAGTTTTACGTAACACTTTCTTAAACCCTGTTTAAATTAAAAAATATTAAATGCAATTAATTGCAAACCTCAATTATTTTTACAACAGGTAGAGGTAAAGGTGGTGGCGGAGGCGGCGGCAAAAAAGGCGGCGGTGGCGGTGGTGGCGACCGCATGAAAGGTCTGTTCATGCTAATTCAACTGAAGGCAGCCATCCTCGGCGCGATCGCATTGAAATTCATCGCGTTGGTAGCGTTCAAAGCCCTTCTAGTTGCCAAAGTAGCACTCACCATTTCCTCAATAATAGCCCTGAAAAAACTTATAGAACACAAACATCATACCTCTACTTATGAAGTAGTTGCTCATCCCCATCATGACGACTGGGGTGGCCATTATGACCGATCGTTTACACAAAACCAACTCGCTTATAGGGGATATGAAGGTGCAGCTTGAAGCAAGTACCAAATTAAGTGAATTAACTTATTTGGCTGAAATTAAATGAAAAATTTTAAGGTTTTTTTTAAGTTTGCCTGGTTCAAGAAAAGGGGTTCTAATAAATTTTTGAACATTCGTTTTGGGGTTATTTCTGTTGCTGAATCGATACGGGTTGTTAGAATAAGAAAAATTAAGAATCGTCGCAATTTATGTGCAATACTTTCTTTTTCTTTAGATTAAGTGTTGTTTTATATTTAATTATTAGTTAAGAGCTAACTCGGTGGTAGAAATAAATTTCCATTTACATTATTATAATATTTATACATTTTTAGTACATAGTTTTCTTTATGAATGATGGTGATGGTTAATTTTAATATAAAATTATATAATGTAATATTGATCGAAATAACAACATAACACGCCAAAACTCTCTCATAGGTAGGTAGCTCCATACTTTTCCCTAAGATATTTATTTCTTCATTAAATATTAAGTTCAATACTTAGTTAAGTATTCTTATTTTGTAACACCAACATTTGCTCAGGTTCGGCAGTTTTGTTAAATTTCGTATCGAAATTTTTCAGCCCCTTTTCCTGAAATAATATTTCAAAAAAAAAAAGCGAACAGTTGCATTGACTTGTTATTCGGATAAAATTACCGTTTGATTTATTCACGTATCACAGATGTCGCGTTAATGTTGAAAACAAATACTTGACAAGTTTTTAATTTCAAAGCTGAATAAGTTAATTATCGGCATTACGGTTATTTATATTTCTACGACCAGTATAACTTATTTATTTTGTATTTTATTAAAATAGTTTTGTTTGTTTATTGCATTTTATTGAATAAAAATGATAAATTCTAGTTCGAATGCATTATTATTAAATAGCACTGTTTATAAAAAGACCTGTAAAAAAACTTCTTTTTAACTGTTACTACGTTTCCATATAGTATTGAAAACGTTTTGAAAACGATATTGTGGTTATTCTCTAACATTAAAATCACATATGTCAAAATTCAAATTCAAAATTGCATTTGATTTTGACATATGTGATTTGAATGTTAGAGAATAAACCCCAATACCGGTTTCAAAACGATTTCAATACTACATGGAAACGTGGTATGTTAAGTAGTTCCATTCAGAGATGAACTTGAATTTAAACTGAACTAGACCTAGGACATGTTTCATATAGTCCCTCTGTGACTATTTATGGTTTCCATGAACAAAATAAAAACCATTTGGAAAAAATTCAAACCTTCGTCACGTTCCTAAGAGCACTTCTGCTTTACGTTACCTAAAGATGAAAAATTCTATTGTAACATTCAAGAGAATGGGCGTATATTCAACAATCATCCTTCCTGTTAATATTTTCTCTTTCTTTGTTTTGGCTGATTTCCGTTTTGTCATATTCAAAACAAAAGCAAATTCGCAGGAAAATTAACGGAGCGAACAGAAACCGAAAGAGGACTTTCAAATAACGTTGTCGATGGGACACACAAAATCTTCCCCTTCCTGGATAATATTGTATTTTTCTCCTTTTTTGCATAAAACCATATTAAATCCAAATTTACATATGGATGGATATGGAAAAACTTGCAACTATACCAGTGTCAAAAGCAAGAAGGCGTAACCGTTGTCTTTAAAACAAGAAAACATCCTGTAATTTGTGAACAAAAAACAATTAATTAGTGTGGCACTTTCACTGAAATTTCGGAATCACTGGAACATAACAATTGTCATGTCTCGTATATAAATATAGGGAACAATAGCGGGAGTTTTGCCATCTTCGGTTAACCATTCGCGAATTGCACTTGCTTTCCGAGAAATTTCGTGATTTAAATTAAAAAACAAATGATAGTTTATTAGTTTCAAAAAAAATTATTGTTGTACTTTAAACTTTCAATTGTTCGATGAAAATGTGCGAGTCGACTATTGTTTTTAAAGTTTTCTTCCTCAATTTGGTGTTTTTCCATATTTCATTATCGACTTTAATGGATTCACAAGGAATTGGTGATACATTTAGACAGTGTCTGGCAGCATATCATCCTCAGAATGATTTACGGAGATGTTTTGGAATTGGTACTATTAGTCGATTGCAAATTCTAGATTCTAGCCCGGAATTCGATATTATCGATGGCTTAACGTTTTCCAAAGACCCCACCCAGGAATTACGTGAGGATTCTTATAATTATGCCGAACAAAATCCTGCTGATTTTAGGTATGAAAGATTGCATTACACCCTCATAATTTATTTCTATAACTATATTTAACATTTCAATTAGATTTGAACTCTTACAAAATCGTCAAACTCGAGCACTTACCTACATGTAGCTTCTTTTCGTAAAGCATATTTCTTGTTTCAAAATAGTATATAGACGTAGTAAAGATTTCTGGTTTTCTATTTTAAGGAGTATTATTGACACGTTCGAGCACGTGTTTTCGAAACGTGCCATGAGATGGGATATGAATTTCATTTATCCAGGTTTGGCAATGAGAATTTTTCCAGCCGTATCCCCTGGTGGATTTCTGGAGTTCTATTTAGATCCTAATCAAGAAACCATTAATGGTCAACATTTCAAGGAATTCGGAACAGGTAATAACAAGAAATCCTATCGCTTAATGTATTTGTTTTTCAAGCGACATCTTTTGCAAGCGTGCAGAACACTCACATCTTTTTCTTTAAGGTGTAAAGTAAAATAGTCTTACAAATGAAAGAGGTTCAACTAAGGACATCTCTCGTCGCTAGTTTAAACTGCGGCTATGTAAAGATATAGAATCTTATAAAATTTTAAAAACTTTGAAGACTCTCCAATAGATGAAACAAGTAATTGCTAATTTTTTTTAGGTAGACTTCTCGCACGACAATTTTTGGTACCACTATTGTTGGGATTCAAATTTAATATAGCTTCAATAGTTCCTATAATTTTTGGAGTACTAGTACTTCTGGCTAAAAAACTAGTTTTTGTTAGTAAAATAGCACTAATTCTAAGCAGCGCGTTTGGTCTTGGTTCTTTGTTGTTTAATTATGGAGGAAACAACCAAAATGGATATGTTCCTAGTCATAATAATTACTATCAAACATCTCAACATCATCCCACTACATTCGGACAGTATTACAAAAAGTAAGACAACTTTACAATGATTAATTATCTTAAGTTTAACTATTTATCGTCTTCAATAGCAATGAAGAATACCCATCACAGAGTGTTTTACAGTATAGGGGAGTGGAAACTGCACCACAAGATGAAATAAATTTATACGAGAATCGGGAATTAAACGGACAATTAAATGAAGATGGAAAAATAAGAAAAGGACGAAATTTTGCATGGAATGATGATGAAAAAATTAAATTGAAAAAGAAAACTAAATTAGATTAAGAAACATGTCAGAAGTGGGATTTTACGAGTCATTATATGAAATAATAATCCACACTCTCGTTTCAGACTTTTTCATTACGTAGTAATTAGTTACTTAAAGTAGTAATCAAAATCAGTATAATCAAATTTTTATTAGCGCGACTCAGTTAAACATTCTTCATAATCATCACACAACGTTGGAAAATAAACAGACCAGAAAATTGTAGCTTTAACTTTTTGAAGATACTAGATTTGAATTACCAGGCCGAATTGAAAAGTTACTCAATTTCTTCCAATGTGAAATAGTATATTTCATTTTGTACTGATATAATAGCTATTTTAACATTTGTCATTAAATAGAAGGAAGATGCAGCATCATAAGGTAACAACAGTTAATATTTCCGCATGGAAAAATTCTACGGTATATAAAGGAAAATTCTACTTTAATCTCCCGTTTAGTAACTGTTTAGTGATTTACCGAACCAACTAGTTAAAACTTATCAAAAAATGGCTTTTAAGACAGTGCTATCTGTAGTGTTCACGTTGTTTTCCGTTCAAGCATTCGAAAAATCTGGCACAATTTCCGATTTATACAAAATCGTTGTGTCCATCAAACAGTGTTTGTCCGACAAATATCCTGCAGTGTGTCTTAAAGAAAGAGCACTAGAAGCCCTAAACGAAACAGTATACCTTGACGAGCCCATATTGATCGGATATATTCGAGTTGAAAGAAATCTGGATTACAATTGGAATAATACCAAAAATGAACCCTTGCCAGATGCAATCAGTAAAAGAAGCATCGTTTTAAACGATGCACTTTTCGACAAACTACAGGAATTTTTGAAATCTCGTACAATTAAACTGAATGTAGATGAAGCGATTGAGGGTAGAAAAAAAGGCGGAGGAGGTGGCGGAGGCGGAGGAAGTGGTGGCAAAGGCAAAGGAATGATGATGATGGCAGCGGCAGCTGCCTGCATGGGAGCAGGAATGATGGTTGGAAAAGTAAGTGGTACCTACCAGTTTAATTACAATAAAAGTAAATTGTGGATTTTTTAGATGGGAATGATGGCAATGGCGGCCATGATGTTGTCCAAAATATCTTTACTACTCTCAGTGATAATGCTCTTGAAAAAAAGCAAAGGCGGCGGTGGAGGAGACGAAGGAAAAGATAAACAAATTAAAATAATTTATGCAACCAGCGGTGGCGGTGGCGATTATGGAAAAGGGGGCGGTGGAGGTGGCAGCGGCGGTTGGCACAGAAGCATAAATCAGGATCCACAAACCATTACGTATAAAGCACATATTCCTCAGGACGTGAATGCAAATGTTATTTATGAAGGTTATTAAGCGCAAAACTGAAAATCCTTATTATCGATAGTGTTTTTGTTAGTCGATCCATTTAAGCTATCATATTTATTATATTTATTTAATACTTAGGAAGTTTACTGACAGATATAATAAAATTGACTTATTTTTGTGTTTTTCTCTGTACCAGATAAATTAATTTATTTTTAATTCATTGTTTCAGGAAAAAGCAAGTGTGTAAAAGAATCAACAATCGGGCAGCAATGAGGAGATAGATCATTAACCTACAGTATATAATAGTTTCATTTTTTTAAATATATAAATATATCCGTCTTACAAAGCCGACATTGAAAAAGTGTCTTTAAATTAAGGACATACATGTTGTACAAAGAGAAATCATAAGAAGAGTTCAATTTAAATCCATTGCATAAGGTTGAATCCGGCTATCTTTATTTCTAAAACCAATATTTTATATTGTCTAAGAAGCATAATTTATATAATTATATCTTTTCAAATTTTACATTTCCACAAACTAGGAAATGTTTCCGAAATAACACATAGACTCGTATAATAACAGGAACACAAAATTCCAAATCATTAAGCCCCCCTGAGCTAAATTCTTCTTCTAAGCCATTTCATCGGGTCATCTCAGTTCTCACAGACGTTGTTAAACTTTCACTTCGACATTGGTTAGCTCGTGATGATATCGTCCCATTTTCCCATCTTCCATGTGGTTGTAGCGACCTTTAAAGAACAGCTTGAATGGATACCGATTTGAATTTTCTCTTGCTGCTTCGTTATTCAAAAAAAAAAGAACATTTACCACTTTTACCTCTGAAATTTACTTGGAAATTTAAAAAAGGGTTCTATTTTTATTTCAAAAACTCGTTTCTTATCTGATATGTAGATTTTACACTACAACATATTATTTAATGTAGAAATAATTTGTAGCAATAATTAATGAAANCATAGCAAATCATGAATTAAATTCCATACGAAAGCGATTAATACAGGACACGGGAAACTATGGAATTTTACAAATCAATCATGTATATTGACGTTTAACGTCTGACCAACCAGGTGAGATAAGGTGTTGCTTGTTTGATCTTTCTGTTGATTTAATTCATTTTTAGGAACAGGCTGTAATATTACCTGTAAATTTTTGTTTGCCGATTAAATTAGAACAGATATTAAGTGTGCCAAGAAAATTTTTACTCAACACGAACGAATCTCTGCTGATGGGTTTAATATTATCAAAATTATTGCCGAGGCGATTAACCGGACTGAATTTCCGGTTGTAACATTTAGAAAGTCTGAAAAAGGAAATACTGAATTTTTTTTTATGATATTAACAAATTATTTATTTTTCTTATCTATTATATGTATAATCTGCTGCGTTCAATTCCCTTTTATGGTTTCACACCTGAATTGTTATTTTAAATGAAAATACTACTTACACAATAAACATGATTTATTAATAGCCAAGAGTATCGAACCTGAAAGGCGTTTATCAGTGTTTCCGGGAACAAAATGGCATAATCTTAATTGTATTTTAGTGATTTTATTATTTCAAAAGTTGTTGTTTTATCTTGAGAATCAGAAAATGAGGTCTTTTAATATTAAAACAATGTTTTTAAAGAGAATCAACTTTTCCATTTTATATTGACATTTAAAGATCAGTTTGAATAGACGTAAACTTGAATTTTCTCCTGTCGTAAACGATTTGCCATTTTTACTTTTGAAATTCAATTGAGATTTAAAAAGGAAAAACTATTTGATATCTGTTGCAAAACAAATTTATTATTTTTTATGTAATTTATTTGAACCAACGTTAAATCATAGTCGTAAAAAATGAACAAAAAGCAATAATAACAATGGAAAATCGTAATCTAAAATAGGTTTTCAGCATCAATTGAGGTGATGTTAATAAAACGTGAATTTATTGCTGATTAGTTGGAAAAGAAACCAGAAAATATAATGTTCTGAATCAACTCGAACAAGTTATATCGAATTGAATCAATTTATTTGGAAAAGTCATTGTAGCATTTTCAGTCAATTATTGCACGAATAATGGTTGTTAAACAGCTACAATTCTTGCTCATCTCTTTAATGTGCCTAATTATTTGCGAGTGTAAAGTTTACTCAAAATGTGAGTTTGCCAGAACAATTAGAAATGAAGGAATCACCGATCGAGGACAATTAGGAACGTGGACGTGCATAGCAAATTACGAATCTCATTTTAATACGAAAGCGATTAATAGAAATTCTGGAGACTATGGAATCTTACAAATCAGTCACCTATATTGGTGTTCAGATTCTAATCAACCAGGTAAGGTAAGGACTGTCTGTTCTCTTGTTTTAATTCATTTTTAGGAAAAGGCTGTAATATTACATGTAAGTCGTTGCTCGCCGACGAAATTAACACCGATATTACGTGTGCCAAGAAAATTTTTGCTGAACACCAACGATTATTTGGTGATGGATTCAGTGCTTGGGTTGCTTACCAAAATTATTGCCGTGGTGATCAAACCAACTGGATATCTGGTTGCGACATCTAGAAAAAAAAAATTAATTACAATATTTCTTAAATAATAAACACCAAAAAATAAATATTGTTTACACTTATTATCCAGGTGTTTGTGTCGAAAAAAGACGTCCGATTTTCTCTTGTTACTCAATTTTAAGAAGTAATAGACATCCGACATAGTAGATTAATAAAATGCAGAATTGTAGGTTTTTATAGCAAAAAAAAAAATAAAAACTTCAATATTTTGTACTATTTTTGAAGATTAATTTGCAAAAAGGAATCCGTATTTTTTATTTCCAATAGGTAAAGTATCTTTCGGAACCTGTAGAGTGAATTGGAATGCTGGATGGGGTAACTGAAACATGGTTTTAGTGGATTTTTGAGAATCGTTCAGATTTTATTTTCATTAAACTATTTTTTCGAGTTTTTTAATCATTCCTTTATTCTCCTTCTACTTACCTTCGCTTTGAACCTATTTTTCACGGAATTAATTTTTCACTAAAAAAATTCTCAAGAAAGATTAAAAAGAGAATACACTAATCCAGTTAAATGTTACTTCGCTTAATACCCCATTTGACTTTCTTTTCCTGAAGATTTCTTGCAATATGGATTTCTTTTGTATTTTAAGCTTAAAAAATAGCANCAAATATGTATATCAATTTTTTATTAGCACTACGATTAAACAACTGTCGCTGTGATGTTTCTTGACATCAAACAGTAAAAAATCAGTCAACACCCAACAATAAAACTCATTTGCATATGACCCACCATACATAGATCAATTATTTTCCTTGGGGCTTATCTTTTCGACCTGCTTTTCAGGAATTTGACTCCTAAATGAAAAAACGGTTTGTTTCTTAATGACAACTGGTTCCTTTCAAGTAGATACCAATTGAATATCAATAATCTGGGCGGAACAACAAATTAATTATAAAATGACAGCTTCTTGAAGTAGAGCACCGTTGTTCTTTTTTCTATATTATGTTTATTAAATCATATGTGGTGAAGAAAAGAAGGCGTGGTTTCAGTGAGGTGATAAATAAACATAAAAGTTCAAATTCAATCAAATAAAATTAGAAACTAACATACATTGATGATTTATTTGATATTTCCGATTCAACTAGCTTTTGTTGACAATACCACTGTGTTCGAGTCATGTTTCAAGGCTATAGGTTAGCAATGAAAATAACTGACTGCCAACCAATGAAAACGTACCTCGAAGTAGGAGAAAATTAAGACCCACCTATTATATACAAAAAAAAACAACCTACGCCATGTAAAGGATGTTGGACGAAAGTTTAAATATTTAACTAGAAGCTTAACGGAAAAGAAATCGAAATTCATAATTTTTATCTTGGTATTCTCTTTTGCTACTTGTGGGCTTAAACAGTGGCGCAGGTCAAATTATAAATCCATTACTGCAACCTTAATGTAAACCTCTTTATGAATGCTGGTTGTACAGAATACTTTTAAGGCAACAACGAATATTACCGTCTTTTCTTCAGAAAAGTAATTTTTCCAATTTGTGCCGCCCATGGTACAACGAAATCTCTCCATTTCTAAAGGTGGACCATCTTCCTAATGAGAAATATAAACTTTACACTTTTCGCTTTTTTCTATGTCAAGGTTAAGATTTAATGACCCTCCACACCAACAGGTTTATATGCCTCTCATATTTGACGACTAATATTTAGGTATATGGTCTGTCCATTTCAATTTATATTCAAGAGCAAACTATAAAAAGAAGAGTAGTCCAAAAAGACTCATCAGTGTGCTGCTCGACGTGGTGTAGTGTCGAATCATGAAGCCATACATTGGCATAGTGTTGGCTTTATGCATTTACGGTGCATTAACCGAGGACAATACATACGAAAGTGTTCGTGATGTGTTGAATCTCTACAATGAATGTTCGAAAACGGAAGGCTTGTCGCCATGTTTAAAATTGAAAGCTCTATCTCTGATTGACCGTATTAGCCGTATGGATCGAATTACTCTTTTTGATGGTATTGTGTTATCGGGAAAATCAGAAGAACAACCAAAAGTTCCCGCTTTGGAGGAAGAAGAAAAGAATCTTCCTAGAGCACTTGATGCCAAGAATACGGCTCTGACCACTCTAATTTTGAATAGATTAGCCGGCTTAATAGGGTCCAAATCACTTGAAATTTCGGTTCCAAAAATAATTGAATCTGGTAAGTGAATTTTATTTTTTCTTGTTTGTGTATTTGAAATGATTTTTTTCCAGCAAGAGGAAGTGGAGAATCATCAAAATTCGGTGACTTCAGTGAACTCCTAGGAGGCGGAGGTGGCGGAGGAGGCGGTGGTAAAGGCGGCGGTGGAAAAGGAGGCGGTGGTGGAGGTGGAGGTGGAGGCGGCGGAGGCGGAGGTGGAAAGAAAGGAGGAAAAAAGGGCGGTGGCCATGGTAAAAATTGTTCCTATAATTTATTTTCTTACCAATTAAATTTATCTCAATTTTAGATATTAAAGACTTTTTGATGATGGTATTAGCCCATAAACTGGCCCTTACTCCCTTACTTATTGGCGGTTTGTTCCTTTTGGCTCTAAAAGCGCTCACACAAGCTAAAGTTGCTCTTCTTATTGCCGGAATAATTTTTGCAAAGAAATTGTTGTCGAGTAAGGGACAACAAGGATCTACTCACGTCGAGCACGTTCAAGCCTCTGGTTGGAGTGGAGGCGGTGGTGGCGGCGGCCACGGTGGATGGAATAGCGGGTCTGCAGGTAAAATTCTAAACAGCCTTCAATACCACAAATCTAATCATCAATTATTTTACAGGTTGGGACAGACGATCACTCGATGAAGCTCAAAAGTTGGCCTATCGCGGACAATAAGTACACTTAATTTTAAAAATATTCTTTTGTAGGGAAGCTAGAGCAAGGCTCGCTTATTTTTTGAGTTCATCTAGTCAGTCAATTATCAAAAATTTATTCTTAGTTTCATTTGTTTATTGTACCATTTGTGATACCATTCTTTCTCATCGTGTTCAGTAAATTGTTCTTTTCAGTGTCATTAGATTTAAATGACACGAAAAGCCCGCGTATCCTTTCTCTTGTATTTCATACTTATGAATAATTCCGTTTGAATATCATAAAAGTTTTGCCTAAGCTTCTCTATAAACTAAAACCATCATCATTAGAGACAAGCTTGTATGACCGATTTTTTGGTCGAAAGTTTCTTTTTGACTGCCATTTGATTATTTATTTTTAACTTCCCGTTAGGCAATAGCTAATTTATTTTTTTTTTTTAATTATTTATACGAAATAAATTATTTAAACATTACGTACTGTATATTTGTTTGTTCCTCCCTGATTGACATTAGAATTTTTCAAGTTGGCACAACGAATTAGAATTAATTTACAATAGCAAGAACTATTCCGAGTCAATTTCAATTTCAAAGTATTTTTTTAATAGTAAAACTCACTCCAAAACGGTAGTGAACATTTGCAAGGTGTAAAAAGCAGGGGCAACTCTCTCCTAAATCCAATGATGTGAAGAGACGCGAATTTCTGGGTCACAATCGACCAATGGCCTTCGCTTTAGGGCAGAAGAAATAAGAAAATCTGCCATTGATGCCTTGCTGAACGCGATGCCGTCCCCTCTTTGTAGCGTTTTTATCAGGTCATGCCGCAAGAGAAAAGGTCAATCTTCGTGTCAAGGATAATACTATAAAACAACCTGTGAAATCATTGGGTGCATCAGTTGAAATCTTATTATTTTTGTGAACGGTGCGTCAGTTGGTGGAACGATGAGGAGGTCTTTTATGCTCGCGATGGCGTTTTGCGCCCTCGGTGTCATAGCCCAGGACAGTTTCGAAGGCGCAAGTGTTCGTTTTATGTTGAAGATTTACGATGAGTGCGCTAATTCGGCCAGTTTTTCGCCTTGTCTTAAGAAAAAAGCAGTTAATTTTCTTGATCGAGTTGCTCGAATGGACAAACTACCATTAATGGAAGGTGTGGCTCTAATAAAAAGTAAAGATGCTCTGATAACAGAACATCAAATTACCGAAAATGAAATCGAACAAAACTTGCCAAGAAATCTGGATGGACAAGAAGAGGTACTCAACACAATGCTTTCCGAAAGAGTTAACAATCTTCTTGGATCCAGAACCATTGAAATATCCATGCCTAAAGTGTCCGAATTGATAGAAGAAGGTAAGAATCAACCAGATACAAAATCATTTTCATCTATTAATTGTGTATTCCTTTTTAGGAAGAGGAAAAGGAGGTGGTGGTGGCGGCAACGGCGGCGGCGGCGGCGGAGGCGGCAAAAATAAAATGAGTGGCATGATGGGCGGAATGATGATGGCCGTAGCAGCAAAAATGGCAGCCTTGATCCCTATCGCAATTGCCGGACTGTTCCTGTTAGCCGGAAAAGCATTAATTACCGCTAAAATTGCTCTATTGATTTCTGGAATAATTGCAATTAAAAAATTATTCTCTAAACATGGAGGCAGCGGTGGACACGGAGGTGGAGGATGGTCAAGTGGAGGTGGCGGAGGCGGCGGCGGCGGTTGGCAATCGTCTGGTGGCGGCTGGGATAAGCGATCCATGGACGAAGCCCAACAATTAGCTTATAAAGCGTATGCAAAATCCGCAGTGAATTAATTTGTTTTTAATATTTTGTACAAATGTAAGTTGGCCAGTTTTGGAGGTCAAAGCCTTTATGTTGTTCTTCTCTTTACTTTAAGAATGAACCATTTTTTTCTTCAAACACAAGAAAAGCTGGCAAATATTTATTATTTTATTTAGCTTAGTTTCAGTTGTCAATCTAGTCAATTCCCTTTATTTCTTATTTTTCGTTATTACATATGATCGTTACATTAATATTATCTGTCTGCATAATCTTAATATTTCTTGTTAGTTTAGTGAATGGTTCATATCTTATTCTATAATTACTCTAAAGTACCACTTTCTACAAAGATCTTCATGAATCTATTCAATAATGTGCAGGATCTTTACCTCATTACTAACTATGACTTAATTTATTTTATTTATTATTAGACTTGACCGACTTGTTGACTTTTTCATACATAAAACTGTATTGTTCTGTTTTTTACTCAATAAAAAAAGAATCCCTGACTAAGATTTTTTTCATTTGTAAACACCTTTTTACAGAAATACAGGTAGATTTCTTTTCTATAAGAAAAACTAATCGAATTCGAATTGAAATAAGAAAGCACTTACACTAAAGAAAAAGTAAAATAGGTTCATTGTAAGAGAAAAACTTTAACAATTAAAAGCAATTAACATAGTTGTTGGCGTGCGATCTGCTCGATAGGCAATCTTAATTATTTGCCTTTTTCATGTGAATGAGGACATTATGGTGTTTCATGACCGCGTTTCCATTTATTCAGAATATATATTTGCCACTTTTCAGACCTCTGGAGAAATGGAAAATACGTTGTACATTTACGATTTCACTTAAAAGAATAATTTTTTTCCGGTTTATTTCAAATTAAATAAAAGATTTATCATATATTCAGCTCTTGCTATGCATTAATTGGTCAAAAATAAACGTCTTCTCACAATTAATTGTTAATAAATTGTTCCCAAGTGAATTGAAAGAATTTACCACTCCTAAAATTCGAATCGAATGGAATTAATCCGTAACTGTCTGCAATGAATTGAAAAATCTTTATTTTATTGGTGACAGCAGACTATCAAAAACCCGTTGCTTCAGACAAAAAAATAGATAACAAACATCTTTAAAGTTCTTGAAAATTATATAAAACTTAAAGGAAATAAACAAATAATAGTAAACAAACTTTAGATCGCAACATCAAAGTGACTTCGCCATTTTATCTAGAAATGATTTCAGAATTTCAAGTGTTTTTTGTTAAATAATTAACATTCCAAACGTATGGTAAATAGTCACGAATATTGTATAACGGAATATTAGGTCTTCAAGAGACTTTTCTAAAGAGTATCATACCTGAAAAAGGTAAAAAAAAACTGAAAATAGTTAAATTTAAAAATTTCAATATCCAAATCAAACATATAAAAAATACTTTTGGAATTCATAATCGCATTGTATTTTTTCAAGTAAAGAATCTTAAGAATTTCAAAAATGAGGTAACGATTTTCCGGCTTGCCACAGAAGAAATGTAAATGCTCATGAATTCTCCTTTGTTTTATTCAATTTCATTCATTTTGGTTTCATTTTAGTGACGTTTTTTCCTAAGTTGATTTTAAACTTTCACGAGAGTCTTTCCGTCCTCATCAGAATACCTAACAGTTTTTAGACAATTAAACAATTTATAAATAGAGTGATAAAACATTTCTTCGTTAATGGTCTAATCCCAAGAAATATGAATTTTACGAAGAAATCTATAATCGTAATTGGCATTTGAACCGCATGTACTCTACCCATACCATAATTGGCACCTTTTACCTATATGTATATAATTAATGCACTAACTATACTATACGTAATATATAATTTACACTAACAATATATCAGTCGCCTAAATTCAAATTCCGACAAGTCCATGATAACAAAATTTGAGAAAACTATGAAAAACCTATAAATTGTTTGATGAAAAGAATTGCGTTTCAAAATTTTTTACACTACTCTTTTTAATTAGATTAGAATAAATTGAGGTTTCTCATTAAAATCCAGGTTCCACAGCAAACGAGAAATACCGACTTATTAAATTGACATGTCGTATTTTACCCATTAATAACAGTACGTCTATGCAAAAAAAATAAATTAACGTTCAAGAAATACTTTTATTTATTTAAGAAAATAATATTAATCTAAATTATTGTTGTTGATTTAAATTTTTTCTTTTTCACAGTTATCTTCTTCTGCAAGTTCAATACCTCTTTCCAAAATATTTTGGAAAACTTCTTTAAAAAACATCCTTCTTCCATTCTTTTCCATAATATTTCTCTAACGGTTTCTCTATACTGTGCTTTTTATCTCTGGTTATTGAAAAATGTTAAAGGACATGTCGATTTTTGCATCCAAAGATAAATGTCAGAGCTGATTTATATGGAACTAGCTATGATTTACAACACAAATTCTCCATGGATATGTACATATTTGAAAACATTATATTTTGGTGTTACCTCATTTACGGCAGGAGTGCGACTTGTCGGCTTTTGCATCTGATGACTGATATGTATATCGACACCTTCCTGGAAAAACATCGTAAGTGACAAAATGAATTTTTAATAGGAGACCAAAAAAACTGTTTAAAGTTAGATTAATATATTTTATTTTTTATTTTATAAAATGATTAATTTGAAATAAGAGCTAAGTGTTACCAAAAAAAAAATGAATTTTATATTAAATACATAAGAAAAATCTTGTTAAACAAGCAAACAACCAAAAAAATAAATGTCATTGAAAATATTTTTCTAAGAAGGTATCGATATAATTAGAGCAAATATGAAAAAAAAAATTTACTTAAAATATTCCATCCAAAATATCTCCAAAAAGGAAAAACAATTCATTTATTTAAAAATAATAAAATTCATTTTTTCTCATGTCAAAAAATATTTTAAACACTTTGTATATGTATTAAATATTAAACGTAAACTATTTGTCAATTGACCCATTAAAATTGGGGCATTAATAGAAAACGAAAGCTTAAAATTAACAGTGGGAACCACCTAATTTCCCGAACTCTAATTATTTTTTATTTCAAATAGACAATCAATCAGGCAAGAATTTGAGCCCGATGCCAAAACTACCTCGACGGGGTACCGCAAAAATTATACGCTTCGAACTAATTCAGCCGTAAACGTAGATAATATTTAACATTACAATCGAGGTACCTAAAACAGTTCATTGCAATGCCGCAAATACGAAAGAATACAAAATGCGACTCTTGACATGACAGACGAGTTTCAGTTGGCATTACTGTTAAAGTCCTCTTGGTAGTGGGAACGCGACTTAACTCGAAAAATAACAGGTGCACAATTGCCTCTAATAAAAGTTATGTTTCAAACGGTTTAAAAGAAAATTTTCTTTCATTTTACTTTTTTTTTTTAATTGAAAATGAACAAAACGTTTTGGACGATTTTTGTAATTTTTTTGTTAAAGTGCGTCTCGGGATGTTGCGATGAAGAGGAAAAGGATTTCAACGAAATCCAGGGAATCGATTCAACATTAGAGAAATTTGAAGAAGTGAGTTTATCCACAAATTCCTGGCAAGGCTCCTTAACAATGTATCCAACAGTGGCTACATGGTCTCTACAAACAAACATTCCAGTGACAACTAATCAAGGTTTGTGTCCTTTTATTTTGAAAAGGTTCAGTTTGAGTATTTTTAATAAATTGTTAGTATTAATGCAACTTTCAATGTTCATACTATACCAGGGCTATCCTACAATACTTGACGTCCTGGACTATAGTCAAAACAAAGAATTTTTTCTCGCCAATTAAGTCCTTATCTTTGCATCACTATGACACATTTTTTACTTTTATTCAAGATTTTTTCTACGGTTAATTACCCTAGAATCATTAAATGACATTCACTTTGACCAATTAATTTTAATTTTTCTTCTGGATAACTGTTATGCAAATTAAAAAAATTTATGAGATATGAAGTGGTTTACTGACTGAAGGATCATAATTCAGTTGCGCACATGTCCTTACATGTCATCAGACTATTTCTCGGAAGATAACTTAATGTTAAAATTCAAATAAGCTATGGTTCGTTTAACCCTCTGTCCGATTTGTTGTAGCCCTATTTAACAATGATTTTTTTCAAAAAATTTTTTTTTGTAGCAAGTCATCTCGAAGAAGGCCGAGGAAAGAAATTCGGAATTAAAAAGAAAATGCAAAAATACATGATGCCCTTACTGATAGCCTACAAATTGAAGTTTTTCACTCTGATACCAGTTATGATTGGTGGCTTAATCTTGCTAACTGGAGCTACGGGATTAGCGGGATTTTTCTTCGCGCTATTCGCCGCAGTGATGGGATTGAAAAGTGATCATGGACACCATTAGTTTTAGTTTATTATTCACATTTAGCTTTAATATTTATAGTTCATTATAACGGAATTTTGACAAGTATAACATAAGATTGACAGAGTCCTGTAACAAGACAACAGATGCATGATAAACTACAGAAATTTAATAAGATAAGACCCCTTAGGCAAGTAATAGCAGGAATTTTTTTCGAGTGTATTTAAAGAA
This sequence comes from Hypothenemus hampei, assembly GCA_013372445.1. Classification (NCBI taxonomy): domain Eukaryota; kingdom Metazoa; phylum Arthropoda; class Insecta; order Coleoptera; family Curculionidae; genus Hypothenemus; species Hypothenemus hampei. The sequence continues at coordinate 31,430 of JABRWK010000031.1, read as the reverse complement.
ATTTCTAGGCAATAATCTGTTTAATATAAATTAGTCTTTTTCCTGTCAATAATATAACATGCATATACGGTCAAAATATGTAGCTAGAATATGCAAATGAAGAGAAAATCACAAATTTCTTAAGCGCACATAAGTGTAAATACAGTTGAACATCCAATACAATTGATAAACATTGAAAATGAAATTGTACAAATTAAAAGTTATTAAACAAGTCTTAAGCCATAATATGTTTTTTAATTATTATTGTTTCGTTGATTTTCATTGTAGTATAAAGGAAATAAATAATTTTTGAATAAATTTTCTGGTTTATTTGTTATTTCGTAGGCATTAGATATGCAATTTCCTCTTTTTCAATAATAATAGATAAACACGCGAATCATTATTTTCAATAATCCCAGTTTTGATGTCTCTATGATTGTTATATTGACGTTAGACACGGTCCAATTAGCAAACCGGTTGATTTATGTGGATAAACAACGGTTTTGGTAATAACATTACACGAACCAACAAACCTGGACAAAATGTAGTTATTTTAATATACTATTCTTCAAAGTTAAACATTGCCGATTAAGATTTTAAAAAACCGCCACAACTTTAATGAGCCATCAACGTTTCTTCAATGTCGTCAAGTACCACTCGTAACAGTTCTGGTGGCATTCATATTTTGTTTTTAACTCCCTTTATACTGTTTAACATTCAATTAACTATAAGGAATCCACGGATCTTGAAACGGATTCCCACTTGTCAGGGTGAATATTTGAAGAAGATTTTACTTGGGTTTTATCGTTTGTATACATTCCTTTACAGTGATTTATCTCATACAAATATAGCTTAGAGAGCTTTCGTAAGAGTTTTTCTTAGATACATCTCCAGATTTCATTTTCTGACACTTCTATTACATTTTTTTTCCTCACTGAAACGATGATCCTTCAGGCGGTATAGACCGGGATTATTATTATTGTCTTCAATGTTAAATAAAATCATTTATGAACAGAGATAGATACGATTTTGGACACTTTAAGTACAATTTAAGATACAAAAATCGATTCTTTGTACCACTTTTTCAATAATACATATGTAAGATTATAACAACTGTTTTCAAATTACAGTTAATGTTGTACCTACACAAATTATATAAATGGCAATCTATAAAATTGCTAAGCTAAAGTATCAGACAAACGTACCAGAACTTCATATTATGCATTTGTTAAGTGGTACAATTGTGACAACTTTTCCCTAAAAAGGACTACTTATATTTAGAAAAACAATAAATAAAAATGTTTTATTTGTTGAACAGTCCTCGTATAAATCGAGTTTATGATGAACACGGTTTAACTACGAGCAATTTTACGCCTAACCAAAAACTGAACTAAAGAAGTGTATTTTTTTGTGAAATGAGCCATAGCTAAACTTGATGTCGCAGCATAATATGTTATCATTGCTTCGAATTCGTATATGGTCCGTACTTATAAATGTGTTTGGAATTTTATTTTTTTTCAATTATTTTCTTTAAAATACCATGTTTACCTAACTGCTTAACTATTACAGATTTGTAAAAATTTTCATTGAAATCACGTCAGCAGTGAGGAAATTCGCCTAAACCCGTCCCTGGCGATTACAAGAAGACGCTTGAAAAAAAAATCGAACTGAAATAAAGCTTTTCGAACATGAAGGGTAAAAGCATCGTCACTCTTTTACTGCTTCTAGTAATTCTGCTACCCTTAATAAATGCCTTTTTGTTATCTCTGATTCATAATAAGGAGAATCCTCCTATAAATTCTGGTAAGTAGATTTCAAAATTTGAATCAACTCCAATTATTTCTTGCAGAACTAGTGGAAGAATCAAGAAAAAAAAAGAAAAAGAAACAAAATAACTACATATTAGGAATTGTGGCAGGAGCAATTTTGTGCAAAATGATATTATTACCTTTGGCATTTAAAGCAATGGCCGTAATGTCTTCAGTTTCTGTACTTCTTAGTGCAATGGGTTTAATTATTTCATCCATTGTGGGATACACAAAATTGGCTACACAAACTGAAGAAGAACCATTTGTAAGTTTACACGTTCCACAGATTTTGTTAAAGTTTTGTTTATACAGGTTGTTAAGATCCTGTATTAACGGAAAGGGGTAGTTTTCTGGTTTATTCTATGACTAAAAGTTCACATTAATATAGTTCCGCAAACGCTTTGTTACCGATCTACAGGGTGTTGTAATTTCACTTAGCGAATTACAGAAAACGGTTTTTATTTTTTACTCGACAAGGATTGCAAATACGATAAAATTACAAGAGACCAAAAAGTTTCTAAACAAAACAGAGAAGTCATTTTGTGTATTGGAATCTACCAGCGGCGCATCGCAAAAAAGTTCAGTGGGAAACAGGGCGTATTACCCTAAAAATATATCTTTGTAGATTCTCATAACCATTGGCATGTCCAATGATGTAAGCCCTACAGCGTAACCTATATTCCAAATTTGAGCTAAATATTTCAAAAACAGCAGGAGCTATAAAAAAAGCTAAAAATATCTTGAAATTACAAAACCCTATAAATCGGTAACGAAGTCTTGGGGAACCTATATTTATATGAGCTTTTAGTCATAGAATAAGCCAAAGAATCTTTCAATTTATACATAATGTTTCGGAACACCCTGTATACTTTCATTTCAGGTAAAATTGGTGCATGTAAACGACATTTGGGCGAAAAAAGATGCGGGAAACTATGATTACCTTCAGCTGGACAAAGAAGAACAACCAACAATTCCTATTGAAAAAATTCAATACACTGTTCATTAAGAAAATTTAATAAAAAAAAATACAAAGAGGGCTTACTTAAAAATCATTCTTCAGTGTAAGATAGAGCTATCAATCTCACTCAAATGAGTTTATATTAATTAACAGGTTAAACATTAATGCTTTCCACTTTCTATGTCTATACGTGGTGAGTAACACATATTTACAATAAACGAAATTATCTCGTTAATCTTTAATAAGCCAGTGACATTTTAATAACAATAAAAAAATGATTGCGAATAAATTAAACAAAACACAATAACATCCTGGTGAGTACAAAAATATAAACTAGATTTTGAAGCTAACCTGTATTGTCCAGATGACAATACCACGGATCAGCAAGTGAAATTTAACCAAATAATATCTTGTGTAATTAAACAATACAGTTATATTTGTTCCGGCTGGTTTTTGGACCTTAAGCAAATATTTTACTTTTGATTTCACTGGGTCAAATTGTTTAATGGATGGGCGGGTAGGTGTAACTTTGCATACAATGTGTCTGACACCTTCCTTTAGCTCTTTTTGTGGTATACCTGTAATAAGGGGGGCCATATTCTTATAAATAAATTCTTCTCTCTGGAAAAGTAAGAAGTTCGTTTCAAGTGGTTCCCAGTGAAATAAGTGCTCTTCAAACTCAATTAGCTTAAAATGGCGCTCAAAATTCTATTTACAATTATCGCCATTGGATATACAGTATCAGGGGTTAGTGCGATCATTATTAGTGATTAAAATGAAATTTATTCTAACACTATTCCAGGTGCCGTTTGCCAGTGAACCTTCAATCAATAACGATGTCAGTTCTGTAAGTAATTAATTGAATTAAAATTTATTTAAAACACCAATCATGTATTAGGGTTCGGAATTCATTAAAACTTTAAACAAGTGTGCTCTTCATTCGGATTCTGATGAAATGTTCAACTGTGCCAGTGAAAGACTTGTAAGATCTTTGAATTTATTATCTTCCCAACCGAAACTCGAAATTCTTCCTGGAGTTTCGCTCTTAAGGTGACTTAAAATTAACTAAATTCTTTAGTTTTTTTAAATTGACATTATTTTACTCTCTCCAGTGATGGAAATATCCCATCTTTTCGTTCAGGAAAGCAACTGAGCGATGAAATTGAAAAAGCAAAGTCGACCAATGGAAATATGTGGGAGTTACTCACTAATGCAACAGCCCGTATTTTTTCTGGAAGAACTCTCAAAATAAAATTACCAAGTAGTGAAGATATTAGTCGAGCTTTGGAAGAAGGCAGGAAACAAAAAGGAGGTGGAGGAGGCGGTGGTAAAAAATATAAAGGCCATATGACTGGCATGATGGGAATAGGAGCTCTTATGGCTGGATTAATACCTATTTTCTTAACCAAAGTCGCTTTAATAGCAACCAAAGCTTTGATTGTAGGAAAAATCGCTTTGGCCCTTTCAGCTTTCCTACTTATTCCATCGCTGCTGAGAGGAGGAGGAGGAGGAGGAGGAGGAAATAGCGCAGTAAGAAGCTAATTTTTTTTCAAATTTTATAGGCGTAATATAATTTTTGAAATATAGCAAACTCACACTGCTGAAATATCATGGGCTGCACCTCAGACCGCTTATGGACCACCATCAAATTCTTATGGTCCTCCATCTAATTCGTATGGAGTACCTTCGCCGCAGTTCCCTTACTCCAGGTCATTCAATGACTTCAACGAGCAACAGAACTACAGTCAAGAAATTGCTTATTCCGAACAAAAGAATTAAATAATTCTTGTATGTAGTTACTAACTATATAAAATAATTATTTATTTTATTTATTAAAAGAAATATTTATTATTTTGAGTATTAATTCTATGTTTAAAATATTTTTAAACTCCGGTACAGTTCAGGCCATCTATTGAAGCTTTCTTTTACGACAAACTGAACGTGTGAAAGGACCATAACGGGCATCTAGTTATAGGAAAAATCTATTTGGAGCATTTTCGTTTGTTACTTTAATGTTAATTTATAGAGGGCGCCGATCAACAAACGACTTTAAAAACAAAGAAAATAAAATAAAAAAAATATACAAAAGAATAATAGATACATTTTACGTTAAACATTTTCAAACTCTTTAGTTTCAAATTGAATTTGAAAAATGAATATAATTTTAAAATTCCTGATATTTTGGCGTTTACATCTATTTCATTTATTCTCGAACGAAACGGTAGAAAATATTTGTTTATGAAACAGGGGAAAAAAATCTCAAGGACTCATTCTTCGTTTGAAAATATTAAAAAAGTTGATAGCAACACGAGTTTGCAAAATTTTCTAAGGAAACTACGATCTTTCGACGGTGACCTGCAAAAAGTGGTTTTATTGTTTTATTGATTTTGAATTTGATTTTTTAAGTCGTATTGTGATTTTAGACCTTCTATGAATAAAATAAGTTCTGTTTTGCTAAGCAATTTCACTACCCAATTTCAGCTCTTCACCGTGCAGTATTTCCTTTAAGGCGACATATCTTTTAAAGGATTGGTGCTAAGCAGTTCATGCAGAGTACTTTTTCGATGTAATTCTAAATAAGAAATCGTATTTCGGTGTCAAATTATCACAAAAAGGCAAAGGATACAAAAGTATGTTAACTAAATATAAATCATCCCGTTTAAGTTTCTCACACCTATTGTTGAAATTAGTTATGAACAATACTGTAATCCTTATTAATATTAAATCGTACACGAAATGACATTGCTGCATCTCAAAAGCATTCTGAGATATTAAATAAAAACAAAATTTTAGAAGCCACCTTCGAAGGATCGTAGCTCCCTTAAGAAGTTTTTGCAGACTCATGTTAATATTTTTTTTTCATATTTTTAGACGTAAAATCAGTTCTTCAAAATATTCTCTCTATTTCATATACACACTGTACCGTTATTAAATGTCACTTAAAAATTTAACAGCAACGAATATAAATATTTTCTAAAGGAAATTAGAAAAAAAATACGTTTAGAATAATGATTCTCTAGAAATTTCAGTTATTCATTTATACACACCGAGTACTTCGATTTGTTTGGGACAAACTGAAATGGGTGATAGATCTCAGCCTTTTAAGCAAAAGAATTCATATGAACATGAAGCCGATCTCGATCGGTATCGGATTTACAGGATTACACACGAGACCTTATAACAGAATTCGACCAAAACTTAAGAGAGACAAAATTTAAGTAATAGACCGGAGAAGTTAAAAAAAATATTAAAATTTACCAGTGACGTACAAGCAAATTTTTCTCAAGGATTTTATGGACCAAGACCTCGAAAATACACCATTCTGTATAGTAGTTGAAGGCAATTTACTCTTGTAATAGGCAGCACCTATTACTTAATACGCATATAAAATTTGAAGAGTTTCTCTGCAGTAGAATAAGCACAATAAAATAAAAAGCAATTTTATTCTTACACTTTGACACCTTGTAACTCCGCTGCCGATCGAGATCGGATTCATGTTCATATGAATTTTTTTGCTTAAAAGGGTGAAATCTATCACCCATTTCAGTTTGTCCCAAACAAATCGGAACATCCTGTATATGTATTTTTACAAATAAATATCAGGAATTGTTAGTTCTTGACATAAATTGAGAATTTCATTACGTTTGAGTTGAAAACTATAGGTATATCCAACCAATTTATTATTTAATTTTCTAAGTCTAAAATAAGGTTAAAATGAGTCAGCCGAACTGCTTGAACGAATTGATGCGAAAACCAGAAAAAATTCGCAAAACTGCACAAAATTACTTTAACACGGATGATGATTAGAGATGATCAACAACACATATCGACACACCATATCAGCTATTTCGATTTTTGTGCAATCTTTAAAGATTTTTCGAGATTCTTCCTCTCTGAATTGTTTCTGAAAAGTCTCGCTGTTTATCCTAATAATTTTTTCAGAAGGTTTTCCGAGAATCTCTTTAAGTAATTGACGCAGGAGGAATCTAAAAGTAGCATATTTTCAAAAATTGTAGGCTATGAAAGATTTTTTTTATAATTTTTTGAAAAAAATGCGAATTAGTTGAACAGTTTTTTTCTCTTATGTTCCATCAACAGCTGCTACTAAATATTTTTTTTATATTATTAGAAACAATGAAACAAATTGAAATTCTGAGAAGACTTCTTTGTTGTAACAGCAATGAGCTGTAAAATAGTATTTTTTCCATAGTTATCAATAACAGAATGATAATAAACACAGCATATCTCTTTTGATGTGTTTTTTTTTGTAAAGCTCGATGGTTAGAAACGTAGCACCTACAATTAGTAAATTAGAACAAAAACTGATTTTTTCCTGGATTGTAAAGGTTGTATCGTTGGGAATGGGACATCCCGTAACCCGAGATAAGAGAGACCAAAATATGATATTGGATTCAAGATACCTCATACCAATGTTTCGTGTTTCAGAATTAAAGATTGTAGAATTTTGAAATTTGATTACAAAAATCCTTAATAGCTTTTTGTATTTTCATAACATCAATAACTAAGGTCAAATTCTATTCAATATGATGAAAGGATGTATATTTTTATTCAAAAAAGGTATTCTTGTTAAATCTTAGCATCTTTCTCTGTTTTAGAGATTTTTACCCTTAATCGTGTTCAAACCCGTATCAATTCTTATCAATTTGAATTCCCAAAAACGAAATTGGTCATGCTTCAATGAAAAATTAATAAAAAATATTTAATAAAATTAATTACAATTTTTAAGAAACATAGTAACTTAATAATTGCAGAAAAATGGCGACTTCGAGTATTTGAGTATTTGAATTGCTATGGGATTGATTGGTTTATGGGTAAAAATGACGAAAACGGAGAGAGCTGTCGAGATTAAATAAGAATACCCTTTTTGAGTAAAAATGGATTTTCTTTCATTATATTGAATGTAATTTGACCATAGTTGCACTCATAAAAAAATATGACTAGATATACAGAAGCGATGGATTGTAACTGTGTAACCTCTAGGAGTTACGCAAAAATTAGTTCAAAATTTTTATTTGGCATCTAAAAAAGCTCAAGTATACCAATTTTGGTTTTGATGCTCTGAAAAGACAAAAAGTTAGTAGCGAATTTTAGAATAAAATTTCAACCTTCAACACCATGTAATTCTGAAGCAAGCCATATTGGCACAAGGCATGTTAGGTTCAATCGTCATATTTTGATCTCCCATATTTCGCGTTTCGAGATACACCCTCTATATAAGAACAGCTAGAGAAATACTTAGGATTTTTGCGCTATGTTGCATAATTTTTATGTTATAAGCAATAATTATTATCGATGATTTTTTTCATTCCAATTTTCCGATTTTTTTTTCAAACATGCATCATTTCATCAAAAATCAATACTTCAAGAAAATCATATATACTTCTTCAACTGTTATTATATATACATATATACATATAATCAAAAAGAAATTCAGTTTTTGTTCTAGATCACTAATTGTAGGCGCTACGTTTTCGACCGTGGAGCTTTACAAAAAAAAACACATCAAAGGAGATATGTTGTGTTTATTACCACTCTGTTATTTATAACTATGAAAAAAATGCTATTTTATAGTTCATTTCTGTTACAATAAAGAACTCTTCCAGAAATTTCGATTTATTTCATTGTTTCACTGAAAAAAATTCCCACTTGTAACTCTAGTGTGGTTCTAATCCCTTAAGGGGAATCACAACTTCTTCGGGTTCCAAAAAATCGGTATTCAGATCTTGGTATATCGTGAAAGTGGATTCAATTATGATCATTTTGGCATTTCAATTTTTAAATTATGATGACTAGAAGTATTTTTAAAAATTCATCAAACTAGGATCTGCTGCGAAACAGCAGAGCGAAGAATAACAGTTTTACGAATACCTACCTATTCCATCACCTTAGAATGGAAAAAATAATATAGTATTTTAGAATATCATTTGGTAACCATAAGAAAAAATGTTTACGATAAAAATAACACGTTTATTCAAGGCATACCTAATACAATATTCGGTTGCTGGGAGGATGTACCATAGATTTTTATACCTATCGGAACATTTTGTCATATAATAAGTGACACTATAGGAATTTTGTGGAGAGAGATTTTTAGAATAATATGAGCAAGAGGAAAAGCTACTAAAAATATTTTATGCTTTCCAAAACAATATACAAGGTGGTCCTTAATTAATGGGTTACAGATAAATTTGGCTAAATCGCATTATTTTTATGTCAGGAATTCGCTATTGCTCTGTGACCCATTAATTAAGGACCATCCTGTATAAATAAAAAAATAAGTAGATAAATTCATAAAAAGTAGGTTAAATTTAGGGTGTGCATCTATATAATGAAAATTATAAAAATATAGAAAAATTGGAACTCTCGTTGCAAGCCAGAATTTTACAAAAAGTCAAAATGGTATCAGTAGTATTTTTACTGTAAGAAGTTCCGATCGTATATGGAAAACTCATTAGCAAACTGAAGATGTTGTGACTCCCTTTAAAGTTTTCACCTACATCTTATCCTAAAATGCAGAAAAATAAATAAAATAACAGCAATTTCCTTTTATTATTTTTCACTATAACTAACAAATAAATAATAATAAATTAATAACATATCATTTAATTTCCTGGCTTATAATCTGGTTGTAATCCAAGGGGTAAGGGATGGTTCCCAAAACTTCTTCCATATCCTGCATGTCCACCACCACCATAATCTTCATGAGCAACCGAATGAGAATGCGAGGAAGTGTAGACAGGTTTAGCTACCACTTCATAAGTAGTTTTTCCACCTCCTCCTCCCGAACCTTTAAAAGCGGCCAATGCTGACAACACTAGCGACATTAAAGCAGCCATTAAAGCTTTTCCAGCAAGAGCGGCTAGAGCTCCCATCGCGATCGCCATAAGAGCACCTTTCATCATAGCTCCAGCAGCTAAAAGATATCCCAAACCGCCACCTCCCTTGTCTTTACCGCCGCCTCCGCCGCCACCACCTTTTCTGGCAGAGGCGGCATCGATACCATTATCGTTCCATAATTTCAATTTAATCGAATGGTTGTTGATGAATTTCGTTACTTTACGCATTAGAAATTGATCCAGTCGGGCTTCAGGGTCGTTGGGAAATTCTCTGGCCAAATCGGCAACGATATCCGCAGTGTTTAAATTGAAAGTTTCATTTTCTTTCACTATCGAAATTCCAGGGAGTAAATTGTAATTATCTTCTTCATTTAACTTTTCAACCCAGGACACTATATCCAGTTTCAGACAGGTTAGCGTGTAAGCGGTGTCACAATTTTTCGAAAATGATTTTTTAAATTCACTTTTGATCTCCTCACTTAGACCAGTAGTGGCCGTTAGTAAAATTACTAATAAAGCGGACCACTTGATCATATTGAACGAATAAATTGAACTGTATCTGAATAAAAGTCTGTGGCTCTTTATATACTCATCACGATGTTATTAAAAAAGTGCAATTGTCTGATCAAAATTTGACCACTCTAGTAGATAAATAAAATAAGTAGAGCAACGAATAATTAGCGAACACAAACCGTGAAATCCTATATATCCAGCATCTGCTCTAAAAGAACAATGATGATCGCGTAGGTACCTATTATTAAGAGAGGCAATCACTCCAATTTACTTTTTTTGCTCGCTACAAAGTAAAAGTAATTCATTGTCAAGGAGACATTTAGGACGCAATTTCAAGAGTCATTTCTTTAGATAATTTGTTTTTCATATCTTCTCATCAAAGTTTAATTTATCGCATCGTTTGTCACCTTAAAAAGTCGGTGTTGGATTTGTGGCGTACACTTGGTGCTTCTAGTTCATTTCTATCCTTTGTCGAGTAGGTTGTTTAAAAATCAATTAACTTCTGAGTAAGTAACTGCTCATTAAACTATAATTTTTATCATATTAGTACTATTGTCCAGCTATATATATTTTGTATTTTAATTTATTTTATTTTATTGCATCCTAGACAGAAGCAACGCAATTTAAAGTAAATTTTAGAAATTACAATAAATAAAGTATTAACAATTTACTTTTTTATATCCCACATGTGTAATGGGTTCCTAAATGTTATGTCCAGATTGAATTGAATAAGTCTTTTGCTTTGCTCCAGTGACTTCCTTTAAACCAATAACAGTTGATAGTACAAAGGAGAAAACGGCAGCTATTAAGGCTTTCCCAGCAATTGAAGCTAATCCACCCAAAACGAATACTGCCAAAATAGCCATTAACAATCCTCCAATGATTACTATCACACCTGTACCACCGTCTCCTTTGTTCCCCTTATCTCCTCGACTCTTAAACGAATTTTCAACTATACTTTTGTACAGGTTTATGTTCAACGAACGATTTTTCAAAAAGTCCTTGATTTTTTCAATCAAATAAACATCAGCCTCGGAATTTTCGTCTTCTGGAAATCTTCTAAAAGCTTCTTCCGCAATGGCTTTATTAGTTGACACTTGAACACTTTTTGAATTGATTCGAAACGAAACACCGGGAATTATCATTAAATCATCTTCGAACTGATCAAGTAAATTAGCCATTTCAACTTTGAAACAAGCCAAGGTATAAATTTTGTCACAATAATTATACAAAATGAAGTTTGTAATATTTTTTGGATTTTCTAAAAGATCAGAACCACACGTAAAAATACGAGAAGTGAAACTGAGCAAAGAAATAATGAAATAATTGCTGTTCCCGGACATATTTAATTGTGAAACACCGTGCTTTTACTAGAATCCAGTGAGGATTAGTCCAATGTTTTTATACTTTAATTTAGTGACAATATTCTAATAAAAATCTTGTTTTTCCAGTTGAAAAATTGAATTTTTACTGGAACAATATAATTAAAAATTAGAACACCAAACTTAAAGTAATTCATTATTCGTAGATAAAGATGTTCTTCAACATTACAACTGTAAATTACAGCTATTTTCGTACTTTCCCGATTAATTAAGCCCATTGACAACGCAATTTCAGATAAAAGATTGTATTAGAACTGAACATTTAATGTTACTTTATACTAATTGCTTTCTCGAAATCAATTCATCGAAAGTACATGATGTCCCAATTTTTCATTAGTTTTGATACCACAATAGAAATTCTTTAAATTTAAAGGTAAAGCATTTTAACTGAAACACCCTGTACGATTTTTCAATATATCCAGTCTCTTTTAAGAGCAAATATCTTCAAGTACCAGTAGAGTGGAGTAAATTTACGTATTTTCCACCTGTAATCCTAGAAAGTATGTAATTTAACGAATATATTAATTGGCAAATAATACATTTCTTTTTTATTGAAAACTCTTAAATAGCTCTTGATTTTTATTACTTTAAACATTATACTTATTGTTGTACATTTTTACATTCACTTGCATGTTGTACTCAGCATTATGAATCACTGCTGAGTTTTAGAATCAATCTTATTTAGGTTAATTTATTTTGAGATTCGTTTCTGAAGGCATTGTTTACAAAATTGTAAAACCGTATGAGAGATAAATGTTAAAATGAACAGTTGTTGGGAATCGCAATTTCATTTTACAGCCCATTATCATAGTCATTTTTTATGAATTAGACAAGCTGAACTAAATAATTTGACGAATTTAAAAAAAAATAGAAAGTAATTTCATTAATTGAGGATGTGCATTAAGGTTCAATTGTACCGTTTTAATTTACTATTTTTATGATTTCTTGAAGGAAATAGACTGAAAGGAAAGATGTTTTTTCTAAACCCACAATCGGTGACTTATTTATTAAAAAAAAACAAAAAATTATTTCATTGAAATTTAAAATTTTCAAAATGGACTTGGAAAATCTGGTTTACTGATTGTTGTAAATTACAATTGAATGAAACAAAATTATTCAAAGTAACAAACCCAATTATATTTTTTATTAAAAATAAATATAAAAAATAAATAAATTATAATTCTATCACAAAAAAAAACAAAATAAGCACCAATTTTTATTGAGGTTTAAAACCGGGTTGTAAAGCAATGGGCAACGGAATATCCTCCAAACTTCTCTTATGCCCTCCATAACCGCCATCCCATCCTTCATGAGAGGTTGAATGTGTGTGAGCAGAAGTATAAACTGGTTTAGCAACCACTTCATAGGTCGAATGTCCTCCGCCTCCAGAAAGTGATTTAAGACCAATAATTGCAGAAAGCAATAAGGAAATTAACCCTGTCATTAGGGCCTTTCCTGCTAAGGCAGCGATACCCCCAAGAGCTAATGCCATAAGCATACCCTTCATCATAGCACCCGCGGCCAACAGCATTCCTAGACCATCTCCGCCCTTTTTGTCCTTTTTACGAGCGGTGCCGGCCGATTCGTCTTGAGCAGCATTCCAGAGATTTAATTTGATAGAGTGGTTATTGAGGAAACCCGACACTTTTCGCATAAGAAATGCATCCAATCGCGCATTCGGATCATCGGGAAATTCGCGCGCCAATTCGGTCACTATATCACTAGTGGTGATTTTTGCACTGCTATTTTCTTTTATAATGGTTATTCCAGGAAGGACACTGATGTCATCGTTTTCACTTAATTTATCTACCCAGGAGACCACGTCCAATTTCAAACAAGTCATCGAATAAGAATCATCACAATTTTTCGAAAGAGATTTTTTAAATTCAATCCGATTTTTTTCAATGTCGACTGCTTGAATAACACACACCAGGACGGTGATAATGACGGTAAGAGGTAATTTAAAAACCATGCTGACTGAACAATTCTTTGACCGCATCTGCGGCTTATCAAAATCACAACCCGGCTTTATAGTGAATCCCTGTCCAGTTGCCTTTTAAAAAAATCCGAGATTTACTGACGAACGATTATTAGTTGGATGGGGAATTGAGTAAGTGGAGCACACAAAAATAATTGTGAGAGTAAGTGACAGAACTGCTAAGATTATGATCCTATTAGGCCACTATAGTAAAGGTTCACCTATGTTCACCCATATAGTAAAGAGAGAAAGGTTTTTTCAAGTGAAACGATTTTTTTTATCACTAAAAATAACGCATTTTTACCACTACCACCGCTAAAGTAAAATGCGTAGATCTGTTATTTTGGATAGCAATTTAATTTCGTTCCTTTGCGCCTAATGACCACACTAATGAGACCACATGTGAATGAAATAAGGTAATTTTGCTACAATACTTTTGTTCTTTGTGTTTTCGTTATTTTAAATATTTTTATCAGGGATTTATTTGCTTTTTAATATGCAATTTTACAAATTAAAATGAAAAATTAATGAAATAATTATGCAAATTTGTTTACGTAATTAAATTTTCAATTAAACCAATCATCTTCGCTTTATGCTTAGCAATTTACAGCTAAGTGCTTTAAAGTTATGAGAGACTGCTTAGGTTAGTAGGTCTGTTGAGGTATTTTAAAAAAAAAATTCTTCCTGTTTGCTGGAAAATCATACTCTGCAACTTTATGCTTAAGGGGGGGCTTCGATAATTGCGCTCCCGTAAGAGCCTGTGTAATTTTTGCTACATTTTTGACGTGTTATTTCTGATACTGCTGGATCATTTTTGACGAAATTTTGGCTATTTACACAGCATCACATATAAAGTATTTTAGATAGAAAATTATTGCCTCCAAGAAATACGAAAAAAAATTGTCGCTTGCGCAAAAATATCACCGACTTAAAAATGTTCTTTCTTTTAGAGGAATAAGTATTTCTCAGTTTTGTCTGTCTAATTTTGTTGTAGATGACAAAGTTAAGTAATACTGGAGTATTAATAAAAAGGTGGCAAAAGTTTGGTTAAAAAACGTTCAATATTTACTGTGACAAAGGAACGAACGTATCAAAAACATGATTTTACAGGAGAGTCGAAAAATGAATATTCGTATTTCTTCTGTTTATGAAGATTTTAATGTAATTCTGAAGACACTTTATCAGAAATTTCTGATTTTTTTAAAGACAATAAAAAAATGCATTTGTTTCAATATTTTACCTACATCTCTTTCTCTTAAGCAAGAAAAAATCAATATCTACAGCATGTTTTTTTCATTACAGGCATTTCTATTGATGTTCCATTGAATTTGCATCTGCACCAAAGCGTCATTCAGTACTCAAAGCTTTTCTGATCTATTTTCTAGGTAAATTAACTTATTTTTTTATTTTAGAGTCTATTAATACAAAATACCTGTCACTGGTGGTAAGTTGAACCTAGCAAGGAAGTAAAAAAGTCACATGGCAACAAGTTATGTAAATAGGGTGGAACAATTTTAGGGCTAAAATTAAATTTAATTTTTAACTTTAGAGCCTATTATTATTCAGATTTTCTTTTTAAATTCGTTTAGGCTCTTTTAATTTGTTTATTAATTTTCAGTGACACATTAACAAAAATGAAATTTCAAATTCAAATCGGTAATTTATTTTTTAAAAATTCCAATTTAATAATCAAACATATAAAAATTAAATAAATAACAATAAATAAGAGTGGTAAACGAAATCTAAATTATTTTGGCAATATCACTTCTTTGTACTTTTCTTTCAATCCAAACTTTTACGAGGGTTTATATTCGGGACGCAGTCCTAATGGAAGAGGTACATCGAAACTTCTTCCATAAGAGGAATGTCCATATGGTCCAGCATGTTCATGAGCTTCAGAATGGGTATGCGATGAAGTATAGATGGGTTTTGAGACGATTTCATATGTTGTCGACTTATGACCGTGATGAGTCAAAGCTTTCAAACCGATAATCGCCGACAATAGCAGTGAGATCAAGCCGGTCATCAAGGCTTTCCCTGCAATTGCTGCAATACCACCTGAAAATCGATTAAATTTTATAAAAAGTCATTTCGAATAAGGGAAACAAACCTAATGCCAATGCCATTAGGGTTCCTTTCATCATGGCTCCTGCAGCAACAAGCATTCCCATTCCATTACCGCCTCCACCGCCGCCACCTTTTCCACCTCCTCCGCCACCAGAACCGCCTCCACCTCCTCTAGCTTGTTCCAGATTCTTTCTGTCGAACAAATCCAAACGCACTGCGTGACTGTTCAGGTACGAAGTAACTTTTTTCATCAGGAATGCATCGAGACGAGCATCAGGATCATTAGGGAAGTCTCGGGCTAGTTCGGCAACGATATCCGCTGTGGAACGGGCACTTCCATTTTCGCGCACCAAAGACACTCCAGGCAGGACACTGTAGTCATCCTCTTCGTTTAATTTATCTACCCATGACACAATATCCAATTTTAAACATGTAGCCGTGTACACGTTTGCACAGTCTCTGGATAGAGATTTTTTATATTCACTTTTGTCACTTTTTTCAGGCACAGGACTCGGTGCAGGTTCCGGGACATCTTCGGCGATCGCCTGAAACGCTAATAGCGTCAATACTAGAACCGATATCCCAGTGAACATCCTTGGTGAATATATTCACTCTTTTTGATATGCAATCGGCCACGATATCTTGCTTATATAGTAAACTTGAAGAGTAGCAAGAGCAAAAAAACAAAACATAAACATGTTCTTTAGGCGAAACAGTGGAAATATTTCATCAATCGAGAAGTGTTCCTTTGCGTCCGGGTCGATCCTAATGCCAGCCACTTAAAGGTGAGAATTGCAAATCATATTACGTTTACCTCCCTGGTAGAATGTAACCTGTTGCTTATATGACGCTAGTAGATGAATCAGGGCCGGAGTTTCTAACGAGCTCTCAAATGGGGTTTATCTTAAATTACCATGGTTCACAAAAAAAAAATTCGAAAATTTCAAAATTTTCCAAAACTCAAACTTGCATGTTGCAGAAGTCTTCCAAAGAAACTTTGATTCAATGAATTTTAACGTATAAAAGTCAAAGAGGTGTAAATAACTACGCCATTTAATACTCGGTTATTAGATAGAATTTATCTTAATACGACCCTGAAAATGCTCCGTACAAGTTGTTTACCAAACAAGTAAAACTAATTCCTTCCGTTAGAAAAATTTTCCATTCAGAGGCGTAGCTCTAAATTGATAAGATTTTCATTGAGCGATCCTTAGTCTATTACTTTAAGTTAAACTTGTTCCTAGTTTTCAAATGAAATTCTCAATTTTCATCCCTTGTAACGAAAAGCGATTTTCTTATATATCGTTGCCTAATAATGCATTATATTAATATTAATACAAAATGATTTGTTGATAACATTTTTGACTTGCAAATTCCCGTCTATCCGCCACTGCAATTGGACCATTAAAAGTAATTTAAATCGGTTAAGAAGAAAGTACTCTCTTGGCATGTCGCTTGCTCCACATTTGCTTCATAAAAATTGCGATAACAGCAAAACGCAATATATTAATTTCTATTAAGATTCATTAATGATATTAAGGCCAAGTATCCGGTGGCTGACTTAGTTCTTCTACTGTCACCACCAGTTAGTGATTGATGCTGCTTTCGGATAAGACTATGGCACTCTCCAGTGTAGTCATCTTCCTGCGTTCCTGGTCAGTTATGGATGGTGGATCCTTAACTTTAGTGATTAAAATAAATGTCTATTTTATGATTGTTAAACAATAATAGAAAAAAATATATTTCTTAAGAAACATTGAGTTTTATTTAAAAAAATCTGATCCCACTTGGCAAATGTTCATTAATACTGATAAGATGCTGCAGCTGTTGCCAAAGTACTATCAATTGCACCTGCTCGACTCCAATGCCCCACTGGAGTTTGGACAACTTCGTATGAGACTTTTGAGCCGACATGTTCTAAAATGTTTTTAAGAGCTGTGGTACCCGCCACTGCCAAAGCTGCCAAACTTAGTCCAAATCCTTTGAATGAGACTAAGGCAATTATGGATAAGATAATTGGAAGAATTATTGCAGCTTTTAGTTTCAGCAATAGTAGGAGAGGAAGGATGATTTTTCTGATTTTTTTACTTCGTGCACCTAAAACAGAAAGAATCCGAACTAAAGTCGCTTTTTTGCAAGTTAACTTTTTGCTCAAAAA
This sequence comes from Hypothenemus hampei, assembly GCA_013372445.1. Taxonomy (NCBI): domain Eukaryota; kingdom Metazoa; phylum Arthropoda; class Insecta; order Coleoptera; family Curculionidae; genus Hypothenemus; species Hypothenemus hampei. Next base: position 13,730 of record JABRWK010000031.1, on the reverse strand, counting down.
TTGTATGTTTTGTTTAACATTTATTTACATACATATATGTATAGAAAGGAATGCGTAGTAAATTGTGCTCTTAGAAATGCTATATACACATTGAGTATATGCAAACTTTTAATAAACATTAATTGAATATCTCTATTTTGCTCTATTTTATTGTATGCACCTCTTCCATGTTATATTGTATTTTTTATTACCGTACTTTTATTATATTTATGTACCTCTATTGCAAAAAAAAATCATTTAAAACCTATATTTTTCATTCCAAAATTGCAGTGTTCTCACGCAATAAGATACTTTGTTGCTCTAAAAAATTACAATCCATAAAATGTCAATTTAATCATAATGGAGTGCTAATTTGCCTTTTCCTTTATAGTGGTTAATTGAGTATTTAATTTCCGTCAATATTTTTATTCTCCTAAATATGTGACATTTTATAGTAAATACTGAACGAACAAAACTTTATTGAATACTACAGAAAAATCGAAAAAATTTAAAAGGTCTTGGTGCAACAACACAAGATGCTTATTCAAGACCAACTCAATAATCTGAGTAGCGATTTCACCAAGGTCACGAACAGTTTTAATACAAGGTTCCCCCCAAAAAAAGACATAAAAGTGCGCCTACTTTCTTCCACCGGAAGGAGATAAGGCGTGGCGGACAGTTGTAGTGGTGATGGCCGAAAAGAAAAAGAGAAATGAGAAAACCATGGCCTTAACACCAAGTAGACGATGGTTCAGGGCCGATACGGAAACATTGAAGAAATCTGGTATGTGGGTCAGTTGGTTAGCAGTGGATGACGCGCCCATAAATTGAAGCAATGAGGAAAGTTGCTTTATGTTTTTCCACCAGCGGTATAAGTACTAAAAGTATATGAGACATGTTTTTTTTTTTTAATAGGTACTATATGACAATAAGAAAAAAGGAACGTTTATAAGGACATTTGCATTTAAAAATACGCAAAATCAATAAATTTGTTTCTGAAATGTTAAAAAAGTCTTGGAATTTAGACAACTTAATTTTATAAATTTTTAATACAAATATCAGGCAAACATATGGATAAAATATACGATGCTGGTCCAGGTTTAATGAAATTTGAAACAACTATTGAGTAAATAATACAGTTTTCTTGACATATTTCTTGCTTTGAAGATGTTAATACCACAATAATCGTGCTATCTGTCCGAATAACAATAAAATGTAAGGGCAGAGTCCCTTGTAAAACACATACACATTACAATTAATACCTTTGATACCTAAATTCTCCAAAGAAGGAAATGGTAATTGGTATCATACCCACTAACCTACTTGACTAGACAGTTGAATAAAATAAATTTAAAATTCAGTTTTGACCAAGCCCACAATTTTTTTACAAAGACGTGTCTTGTCTTTATTTAGAGTGTGACAAATTAACGGAATCCGACCGAATGGTCAGGTCCGAGAGCCAGATTATTGCATATCATATGATTACACTGTACATTTTCATGTTTATCGCAATTTGAATAATTTTCGGTGTGTAATTAAAATTGTAATTGACCTACATAGCTAGATTCCCTCAAATTTGAACCGTTTTTTCAAATAACAAATATTAACTGAAGTCGAAACAGTCGAAGAAAAAAATTACTTTCAACTTATCTTCAAGTGATTTTTAACTGATTTGAAGAAATTGAAGATTAAGGATGTTGGCTGAAATATATTTTACACTTTCTCAAAAGTAATAGTATTGGATATCTTAGAAATTTGTAGTAAAATATTTTTTTTCATTCAGGTGCTTTGAAATAACCACTTTCTATATCCTTTCCAATAAAAACTATGTCAATAATTGTTATTGGTTAAGGAAAGTATAATCTTCAAGTACTTAAATCAATTCAAACCTAAAATTATTTTAAATCTCTTTATTTCTATTATGAATTTTTGGATTTTATTTAATCTGGAAAAAGTAATTTAGAGAATTGGAATAAGATCAGTGCAGTTGACATATAAAAAATTACATTTTTATAAATTCATTTACCTGCAAGCAAATCTCTTGCCTCACTTTTTGGTAATTTAATTTTGATTTCTCGTTTTGTTAGAAATTTCACACATCTTTCCAAAATGTCTTCTTTGCCATTTTGTATATTATTAAGAAACTGATCACTGGTCTTTTCAAGCACTACATAATCCCCCAAAATTGGAATAACCGGTGATTCTTCAAGTTTTTGTAAATAAACTGATAACTCTGTTTCGTCGTTTTTATCAGCATGTGCTGCTGTCAAAAAAATACTTATAAAAATCACGATTGTTTTTAAAAAATACATTTTCAGTCACTAAAAATTGAATCTAATTGTCATTGCTTTATATTTGTCATTATTTAAAAAGCAGAGGGGGTGTTTAACTATTCAGATAATATGTAACACGGTAAAATACATACCAATTGTGATCGTGTTTTGCAACATAAAAATGGAAATATCTTTAAAATCTATTTGATATTCTCAAGGGAGTTCCTAATAATTTATTCACGAAAAGTTTAAGAGACGTGTTTGAAATTATAAAAATAAATAAGTGCGAAATGTTACACCCAAATTTGTTATTATTTATTATTTGTTTTTAATTTTTTCAGTTCTTGCAATTAGTAAATCATTTTCTTATGACAAAATCAGTGTTTAAAACAATGGTTGCCACCTGCTGATAGATTTCTCAAAATCTTACACTGCCATCCTCAGTATAAGTAAGACAATACAAACACGAGCAAGTACTATATCTTAAAGAAAGCGAATCGACATGGACAGAAAATCTTGTATAGCGGCCTCTATGAGAATCTTTAAATGAACGTTGTTTTAACCAAGTCACCTGTAGAAGCTTTCTATTTTTCTTCATGTCGCGACATCTATTGCTATTCTAAATCAAAAAATGTTCAGTTTAGTTTATTTTTTATAAAACTTTCTAGAATAAATTGAAATCGTATTGAAATGTACATGGTACTACTCTCTAAAAGATGGTAGCACCTCTTAGGTTGCATTAAATATGAAATAAAATTGTTTAAATTGTTGTAATAAAAATATATAGATAAAGAACATTAGATATATCTATGAGGACGTGACTTTACACATTTTTTGATATGAAGAGAAAATTCTTTATTCAAAAAAGTTTATATCCTACTCCTTGTAGTTCACTAAAAGTAAATACCATGTAATTGGACAAATTAAAGCAAATGATTAATAATTTTCATTAAAACTATAATTAAAGAGGTTTTAGGGATAGATTTTTCGTTGATTTCAAAATTTCAAAAATTTCTCAATAATTTGAAGAAAGTGATAGGATCAAAAGAGTGAAAATCGCATTAAATCATATGCGTCTTTAAATGTTAATTATAATCGAGTTGGTTTGGGAAAAAAACAACAAAACGGACTATTTTAGATCTGCAATAAAATAACAAAAAGACAAAGTGTATCTATTTGTTTCATTTTCCCGTAACATTAGTTAAAGAATATTAACGATTTGACTGTCGTTTACCTACTTGGATACGAGTATAAGACTCTTTTTCCGAGTGCTGTATACTTCTATACTATACAAAGGGTTAAGGGATGTCATTTAAATACGTTGTTGGATCTCGCGAACATTTTCTTGCCAATATTGCCTTCTGAAAACTTTCGTACATTTATTTCTTGTTTTATGGGAATGCATTTACACGGTGATCTACAAGGCGGAACGTGTTTTCAATTTTCGCTATATTATTAGTTCATTGACATTATTATTATGCCTAATTGTTGTTATTTTCAAACAATTCATTAAAGAAGACGACACTTTAATAACACATAAATAATTAATATTGTCACTAAGCCCAGTCACAATATATTAATTTTTCAATGGTCCATTTCATCTTTTTCATATGCAAACAGGTCAAACTTTGGCTGTTACAAACAATTCCAATTGGCAATTAGCAATAACCGTTTAAAGAGAAAACAATGATAATAAAAAAATTTGTGGTCTCAATACATTTATCTTCAAAATTCATTCGTTTCTTCATGTAATCTCCTAATGTATTATATCAATCACATGTATTGAATTGCATTGATAACAGAATGCACTAAACATTTATAAAAACCAAACAATAATATAGAGTTAATAAATATTGCATACGTGATAAAATTGGTAAGTAAACGGTTAATCAACCAAGTGGGGATTGCCGTACCACAAAAGTATGCCAGCAGCCGATAAACGAAACTGAATAACTTAAGAGTGTTGTATTCGCGCTAAGCCGGTTGTTGAGAGAACGTCTTCAGCATGCCCTGATTAGGTGTTCCAGTTTGAACATGCGGCCGTATCTGTTGACCAATGAAAGTGTGACGTATTCGGTTTTTCTGTATGGTAACCTCAAACAGTAGAGTTTTACGATAATGTTCCATCCAAGTTATCTGTCTACTCTTATCGGTTTGTTGTTGTTTTTTTCCCATGTGGTTTACGGAAGTGAAAATGCCACTTACACGGATGTGCCGGTGGATGCCTTAGTTAATTTGACGGGTAACAATGATTTGTGGACCATTTTACTTAAAGACTGTCAAAAACCCACTCTTACGTGTGTCCAAAATAACATTTTTAACTATTTAAAGAAAACTTTAGATGAGTCTGATGATTTGCAGTTCACTAGTTTTATGAAATTTACAAAAAACCGAATTAAATACGATACCATCCAAGAGAAGTTATCTAATGATACTGATAATGAAGACAATTCAATTAACGATGACGAATTCCCAATTGAAGCAATGTCAAGGACCCTACATGACAATGCGGCAAAGTTCCTCATGACGCATGATTTAGAAGTATCACTTCCCAATGGTCTGTTGCCTAATAGTATTTTGAAAATAGCGCCAAAATATGTTGGCAATAGTGGAACGTTAGTTAATCTGGAAATATTCTCTAAGGACCTTGAAAATTCGGCCCTCGAGACAAATGGCAGGACTTTTAAGAAAATACGTAAGCACAAAACATGAAATTGGCTCGATGATCGACTGTAACCTTCTTTATAAACTAGATTGAAGGCAAAAAGAAAGTCATCGAGTCTCGAGACAACGTAAACATCTTTCATTTACTTTTATATGTCTTTTTTTCAGGTAAATTCATTAATGAAAAAATCATCTACGCCATTCTAGCTCTCCTGCTAGTTATTAAGCTGCTAGCCTTCAAGTTCCTGTTCCTGTTACCTTTAATAGTTGGAGCGGCAACAGCTAAAAAACTTTTGCTCAAAATACTTCTATTTGTGTTCCCATTCCTGCATCACATCTTTAAATTTTGCGCCTATTACCCGATTCAGGCCAAGTTTCATCATCATAAACATCTAATCTCACATATACATCAGGTAAGATCCATTCACCAAGAATTAAATTTTGAGAATCGTACCATTAGTACATTTCCCTAAGAGACATATGGCTTATTGTAAATAATTGCCATTACAGTTATGTGATGTTTAAACGTGTCTCGCTACTGCTCAATGTTACCATATTTTTCCGTTAAAAACATGCATTTATAGATGTATTTCTTAACAGATTGCTCCGCATCACCATGATCACCCTGAAGGTGCAGAAGTCTATGGACCTCCAACTGACCATCACGGACATGAAACCCATTTCACGGAATTTGATGATGATGTCAGTGTACTTCCAGATGATGGATCAGGTTTTCCACATGGGTAAGTGTCATCTATAAAGCATAAAACTGTTTATTTTTTAAATAAAAAGGCGATTATTCAAATTCGACACACTGGCCCGGTTAAAACGGAATAGGAAATTTCCAAACCGACGTGTTTAGAATACTCACATGTTAATATTTTAAAATGCATGTAGTTAGGAACAATACTAAATCGATTTGCATAATACGGCGTTCCATTTAGCATTTGATATAATTTATTGTCTCAATTTCAGTGGCCATTTACTATTGCGTGCCAGACATATTGCAATAAAAGTTGCAAAGTTTGTCTTTGCTGTCAAACGAAACGTTGTGTATTTCTTTTTGAAAAAGTAAGCTTTCGTAGAAATGAGCACTAGAAAAAAACTTAGAAAACTCACTATTTAATAAATACAATTTTTCAGTCCGTGGACTCTCAGCTTTACTAAAAACGCCATAAAAGCTTTGTTTTCCTGGACGCTATACTTTATTTCCAGAATTTCTACAAAGTAAGATTTTTAGTAAATTAACAGGATTTTTTTGCGAAACAAATCAACATCTGCTTTTCATTGTCGTTTTATTATTTCAGCCCTTATGTGCGACATTTTGGACAACGTATTTTCCATAAAATTTTTGAGTTGTTTGTAACACAATTTCCCATATTTGCCCAAGTTGCTGTTTCAAAGTAAGCGTAGTGTGTTCCAATCATAACACATCAAAAGAACTAGACTATGCTTTCGAGAAATAATCAAGAAATAAGACAATTGCTTTTTAGAAAATTTAGGACGTTACTGATAGACCGTATATTTCTTGATTAAGCCTCGTATATTTTTTCACTCGTAGTTGATTAGTTACACCAAATAGTGGACAAACCTAGTTTATTAGTTAAACAATGCTGAAAATATATAAAATCATGCATGCTTCTAAGCATTGAACATGAAGCGTATTTATTAAAATCATTCTGCGCGTGAAAGTTTGAATTTTATCTCATCTTCATGTATATTGCATCTAACGTAAGTGTAACAGATGTGATTATTTTATGCAAATTAATAAAATAGCGAAATGCAATTAATTAAGAATATTTCTGAATCATAAAGAACAATAACATGAGTTTTACCTATTATGTACTACTTTTTAATTGAACAAATCAGAAAGAACATTATAAAACGAGCATGCACATGTATAACATTTTCAACAAAATACATTAAAATTTGGTTTTTACCACAAAAAGAACAGAAAATATAAGGAAATCCTACACAAGTGAGATGTTTTCAATAACAGAGACGAGTCATATTGAATTGGTATTCAGGTCAGGTATAATAAGAACAGGATTTTTTGTCAGAGTCGCTTAATAAGAAGTTTAAGCAGCATCTATAAAGCGTCAATAAAAAAAACTAATAATATATAAATTATGAATAATTACAATGTTAAAAAAACGTTATCTATTGAAGACCCACCAATTTGACAATGAACTGTTTTTTTTATTAACTCGACCTCCTTTAGAGTGCCTTTTAATTTTAATTTTTCACTTGAGTAGGCCTAAAATGTTTAAAATATATATATATATTTTATAGATTAATTGGACATCGAAAAGATCCTACTCATAGTGACAATGAAATTTCATCGTACGGGCAAGTTCATTCTACGCGCCGCAAACCCAACAGACCTATGACCTCCATTGAAATTGAAAGGATGATTGCCAAAGCAGAAAAAGAGGCAATTGTAAGTTATTCTTCTTATAACTACTTGCATAATAGTTATTGACGATGTAAAATTGACTTTCCGCAGATCAAATCCAGATTGGAAAAGGAACGATTACGAATTAGAGAAGAAAATTTAAAATTGCAAGAACAACTAAATCAAGCTATAAAGTTGCAGGAAAAATTAAAACAACAAGCTTTATACGTGAATAAAAAGTTGCCACCCACGAAAATAACATCTTCCGTTCCTTATGGTAACAAATTTGATTCGGTTGGTAATCCGCCACTACTTAAAGGTTCTCCGTTTGAATTCGGTGGTAAGTGGAGTGGAATTTGAAACTTCTAAATGTTATCTTTATAAAAAAGTGTCATTAAATATAAAGTAGTGTTCAGATTTGTCACGCAAATAACCGCAAAACCGCGACTGTTTAAAGACGAGCATTCAGTTCTGCTTGAAAAACCTTTCTTTACAACAACATTAAATTTATAGGTTTAGACTTGCCGCCTGGATACATCCCTCAACATGTAGTGCCTCAAAAACCTCAAAATACACCGACTTTTGATCAATCTTTCAACACGAATCAATTCGTACAACAATACCCAACAAGATCTAAAAATATTGATCAACAATTTCAAACAAGTCAAGTGGAGTGGAATAAAGTTGGTTTGAATAACAGCCCTGTATACAAAGCTTCACCAACTACGCAAAAGCCTCAAATTAGTTCTGGTTCAGCAGTTAGTATACAAAAGTCAGTTGAGTATGATCCAAGAATCGGCACTTTTGATAACAGCAAAGAAGTGATTGATATTGAACTAAAAGCGAATAATACAAAAGGAATAATGGAAAGTTCATCAGTGAAAATTGGTGCAGTGTCAACAACTGTTAAACCTTCTTTGGTGAGTGCGTTTAAAATCATTAATTTGTCATTGCAACAATTATAATTATTAAATCAGTGAAAGTGACGATTTTTGTTTTTTAGGAAAAGTATCCAACAAATACGCACGATCCATTTTACTCACCAATTTTACAAAAAATCGATGCTATTCTGCAAGAACTTGGATTTATTGAGGAAGCTTGCAAGGAAAGGCTGATATGCAGCATGTATAAGAATCCCACAGGTTTTAGTCCTCATAGCAATTTACTTTCTGCCGAACTGAGCCGGTAAGTCTTATTTTTTCTTAAATACAGTGTTTCACTATTTAATGAAAATCTTGAATGGCGGCGTAAACGTGAAACCAGTTCTCCTTGACCATGCCCGAAGTATTTCACTGAAATTGACTTTATAAAATATCCCGGTCACCTACTCTGAATGTTTGTCAATGTATTCTGGGCAACTTATATGGAATTACCGTTGTGATTATACCCAAATATTAAATAAATAACAGTTCCAATTAGAGAAAACCTGTTATTAGATAAGCGATTAATATTAAATTTCTTCTTGAAAATGTTTTGGTGAAAGTTTGATTGACAAAATTTCCAATTTTGTTCCAACTAATGTATTAAACAAGAAAAAATAACATTTTTAGCGAAGCTAGTGAGCTTGAAAAACCGACATTTACCAATTCTGCAGTCGTCCGATTTTACAAATACGTCCAAGCGGCAAGAGATGGCCAGGACCAAAGAGACTGTCTAAGATTGTATCCAGCTTGTGCTATTAACACTGAAATTTCTTAACTGTAGGTCAATTACATGAAATTTTTATCATTTATTGCTAATACTAACATAAGGTGATTTTTTATACGAGGGATGTTTCAAAAGTTCTTAGAATTCAACGAGTTTCAACTTAATTTCCGAAACTTGGAAAACATCACCCGAACTTTATTAAGTAAACTTGAAATTCATTTCATACCAAATAAACTTTAGAGACTAGTTTAGAATTTCAGTTTATTGTGCCAAAAAAAGCCCTGTTTCTTCTTCTGATTTCATATTTATTTTTATTAATAATTGACATTCAAGGGACTTTTGTTTATTTATTTTTATATTAATTTATATTTATCAATGAAATTAATAAAAATTAGGATAAATTGAATGAAACATGTACAAAACTAAAATGAGTTTTTTCTAGTTTTAATTTTAATTTACAATTGCGAGTTTTTTGCTTAATATTTTTTATAAGATTTTATAGGGTGTATGGTTTTATTTTGTAACATTTTCATTTTCTTCTTCTATACTAATTCATTTATTTATTTATTTATTTTTTAATTTTTTAGTGTTTTTAAGTAGAATTAATATACAATGTGATTTAAATTATATGCTCACGTAGTAAGTAGGTGTAGAATAGTTTTTGTTTTATTACAAAGCATTNATCTTACTTAGAGCTTCACAAAATGAATTTTAATAATAGTGTTTTTGTATTCATTTTATTTCTCTTTCTACTATGTATTGAGCCAAATTAAGTGTCCCTTGATAACTTATTTTATATTGAGGAGTTAATATCGGTTAAATTAGTAAACCAATAGTTGGGTAGTTAAAATGGTATAAACGGAAAAATTCAAAGCTACGTTCTCGATTTTCTATTATTCTATTAAAACATATTATTTTTAAACGGAATATACTCATTATTTCTGAGCATATCAATCGAAAATTATCATCTAATTAAAAAGTTTTTTTTATATACTGCCATGCTAAAGTCGAAAATAACAGATCTATTGTTTAGCTTAGATAAACTGCATTCGTGACTTTGACAATCGCTTTAGCTTAAAGTTAAAAACCTGCAAGCACTGCAGATCGTGAAAAGCAATGATAATTCTGTCAAATAGAAGACTAATTTTAATTGGGGTACCCCATATGAAGGAAATCCTTATTAAGAGAAAAAGAACACTACAACTGGTTTTTGGATACTTGAATACTTTAAAGCCTACCTGTGACAATTCCATCCAAGATGTTATCAAGGGCTCTAATTGTAAAGACTATTTGACAACAAATCTTCTATTTGACAGAATTATCATTACATTCCATAGCATTCGTTGCTTTCAGAGCATTTCTTTTAGATAAAAGTGGTTTTCAAAGTCACGAACGCAGTTTATTTAAACGAATCAATAGCTCTGTTATTTTCCACTTAAGTACGACAGTACATAAGAAACTTTTCGATTAGAATATAACTTTGGATTGATATCCATAGAATTAACGAGTATACCTACTCGATTTAAAAATAATACGTTTTGTAGAATATAAATCAGAAACCCGGTAATTAACCGAATTAGCGCAATTTAACCGACATTGCATGTTCAATACTAAATAGGTTACCAATGGGAAACATTTGATTTAGATCAAATATTAATAATTATAATTTTATATAATAATTTAGTATAATTTTACAACCTATTCAGAATGTTTTACTCCAAAAATTATTAAAATTTATAGCAAATATATAAAGATTATTACTTACTCCTGTATAATATTTTGATGCTTTGAAGTAATAGTTCAGCTATTTTTCTATGTAAACATTTCGCACAGAATATATTTAGTAAACTACACCCCGTTTTATCTAATTCGTGGTAAAAAAATATTTACTTATATAATCTAGATTTTCTTAATATTTTTTGGGCGTAATTCTTGCCTTTTTGTTTTTATGTTCGGTAAAAAATTCGTATTATTGTAGGAAAGAGTTAATAAGATATTCACACTAGATCTAGGCAATATTGAATTAGAAATTAGAAAAAGAATAATAAAAATATACCTATACCTTTAGTATAGTAGAATCATTCATTGTTGTTTGTACTGAAATTTTTACGGCAATTACAGTAGTCACTCTTTATGATAATAGTTATTTATGTAATAAGTGTGTAAAGGGATGTTTTATGGCATGAGATCGGGGCTATTTTTTTTTATTTTTATTTTATTTTTTTTTTTTGAGTGAAAAAATATCTTACAGTAGATTTCGGTTAATCAATCTTTATTAGATGCAAGTGAGAAGTAAAGTTTTAATATATATATTTTAGTAAAAGTGTAAAATCAGTAGTAAAGACAATTTTTGGAGACAAATGATCGACAAGGTACTTTTGATGTGAGAAGATGATTACTTATTTGTTAGACCAGAAAAAACGAATTCTATAGGAATTTCATTTAAGCGGATAGAGTAGCGAAGTATTTTTTGTAATAACTATTGTCAACAACTAAATCTTGAACTAATGTATATAAATACTACAGGGTACGCCACAGGTTGCATCAGTTCTAAATAACTTTAAAGTAAAACCACTTCATTATTTTAAATGAAACCCTGTTATTTTATTATTCAATAGCTTTCTTTTAATAATAACCCATAGGTTTTATTAAGTACGTTTTAGATATATCTAGTACAATAGTATTTGAGATACTTAATTTTTTTTAGATATGCAGTTCTTACGCTGACCAACAATCACACTAACTATTTTTTACAAAATTACAAAGGAAATAAATAACTGCAACATTTTAAATTCAAAATTTTTGTTGTATCATGGAATAACAATTTGAAGTAAAATATGCTTTTAACTTCAAAAATATTCCCAGTCGTCAAAATATTTTTACGGAAAATGTTCTATACATACATATGTCAACCATTTTGTTGTTGGTAAATACAATAAATAAATAAATTTTAAAAATGGAACATGTAAAGGTAACTTTCCAACTTAACCAAATTGGATTTCTCTATATGCGAGAGAAGTTAGTAAAACTATCCCAGTAACAAAAAAACACATGAAAAATAGAATAAGAAATATAATTCAGACAATTAATGTACAAACCTTAAGAAGAGTATACAGGGTAAAAACGAAATGCCCTGAACACTATAAAATATTTTTAAATTGTAGTTCCTTTACTTATAGTCAATTTTCATAGAAACCTTTTTGTCAGTTAAAAAAATTAAGATAGATATGATACTTTTCAGCATTAATTGGCTACCCTCTATACGTATAAAGATTTGTCAAAAATTCAATTTTATTAATTAGAAAAAACCGAATGATTTATTTAAATCCATATATGTATTTATCAGAACTAATCAATAAACCACTTTAACATTTACAAAAACAATGGAGAAATAGGTTAGTTTGCTTAAAACTTTACTCATTAGTCAACAACTACAAGGGAAATAAAATTACGATATGATCGTAGTCAAGTCAATCCTTCAATCTGCTGAAATAAATTCTAGTAAGAAATTCATTTATCATAACTGTTCAATACTTTTTGCATTCATTTTTAGGATCCCTTACTCCAAAGGTTGATAAATTTATAAAATTTCATGGAAAATATACTAAAGTAATTGCTTATCCATGTGTAATAACTTGCGTCATTATATTGCTAGCTGAATTGTGCTTCTATGGAGGAATGTTTGCTCGAACACATTTAATTAGGTACCCGCCATTTTATCTACTTCTTGTTTACGTAAGTACTGAAGATATATAATCCTAAGTAAGCTACATTTGCCAATTTCAGACCATCATACTGAATTCATTACTTTTCCTTTTAAATGAGAAATTCATTTCATTCTGTAAGAATTTTAATGAGCTTTTCTCAGCAGACCTAACCAATGTCAAACTTGAAATGAAAAAATTATACATGCCAGCTGTAATAAAGTGGAATCAGTACTTTTTATTTATATGGGCATTAACATGACAATTGCAGTTCTTGCAATTCATAACTTGATTTTTTCTGAAAATAAATTCCAAATACAATTTTTTGTATCTAAAGGTAATACATTTTAAACAAACATTATCTGTCTTATATAGAGTTTCAGATTCAATATTGGTCAGGTCAGTCCAGATCATTTTTTGTTTTCTTATTTTAATATGGCATGTTACTCCCAACGCACTCGTGCCCATGTATTATTTGATTCCAATGCTTTACTGCAAAATAAGATTACTGCAATTGGTCGATTATATTAATCAAATAAATGGTTCAGAGGAAACTTTCAATGCATATGATATGTCAAAAATAATTAGAAGTTTAGTTGAAGATCGCATGAAAATAGAAAGGTAATAATAAGATGTTAAATATTTCCAAAGATACACATTTTTATTGTTATTTTAGATATCATCAGAATTTTTTTGCGGAAAATCAATTATATGCAAGTATTTACGTATTAAGTGGAGCGGTCATATTAGGTACCTACTCACTCCTGGCGATATTTTACGTAATTATTTATTTTTTAACTGTCAATTATTACTTTTTACTATCATTTCTAGTCTACTCCATTAAAAATACATGGATTGATACCACGGCCGGATGTTCCCGTAGACGAATTTTCGTTCGGTTCGCGCATGACGTCACCTGTAGACCCTTTTTAAATTCACTGCATAAGGCAAGCATTCAGAAATAATAATGAATAAGTGTTTTTGGAATATTTGTGCCAATTTACTTTTATTCGAAATTTATATTGACATTAAAAACTATTTGCGAACATTAATATAATATATAAACGC
>JABRWK010000030.1:842894-905673 GCA_013372445.1 Hypothenemus hampei | reverse complement strand
TAGAAACACGAAGCAAAAATCAATTTGCAGTAGCCATCTTTGAAGAGCTGTAGCGCCCTTAGCCAGGATTTGCGGATACATCTTTATTAGAACTTTCTTGATTAAAACCGGATTCCTTATAAGTACATGATTTATATATGGCGATTTAACTCTGACTCACCCTGTATATTTTTTCATGGTAGTAATTCCAAAATCCATTTGCAAGTTTTTATTGTGAATTTAAATTACCTTAACATCTGCAGGTGGATCTCCATAAACGTTTTTCCAGGAATTGGTAACACCACCTCCAAGGGCCCCTTCCGGGTTCTGAATCCACTCATACAACTCGACTTGTCTTGCTAAGGAGTTTTTCCAGTCCTCCACAGCTGTTGCTCCTTTCGGTCTGCAAAGTTAATGTGCCAATCATTGTAGCGACTATTATAAAAAGTGATTTAAAAATATGTACATACTTTAAATTTGGATCGTTAACCATCGCATACGCGGCAACTGGATTCTGATAACCAATAATCGCTTCCGAACTGCCAGTTCGCCAAGTGTACGGTTGGTTGGCATTAATAGTACCACCCCAACCAATAAACCAAGATATCAGATAATGAGCGCTTTCTTTTCCCGTTGCCGCTGGACATGAAGTACCAATACAATTGCCGGCTTGTCTGTATAAAACATCGTAGAAAGAATATCGAAGAAAATCTCCCAATTTCGCAACTTTTGATAGAGTGCTTTGAATGTCACCGACTTTATTTTGTTTAGCCGCCCATTGAGACGCCCAATAAGCTGCTTGAATTATACGGGCGTCAGCATCAGGAGCAGCATTGTAATGCCAATTCGGTACATCACTGAAATACTATAAATTTGGTTTTTTCTTTCAATTTCAACAGTTTTGGTAAATTATTGAAGTATTATACTTAAATTTTCTACAGTCCTTACCGAAAATCCATTTGTGCCACCGTAAGTAAAATTATCACAAGTTGGATAAGTGATTCCTTGCCACACATTTCCAGCACCCATATGGACGAAAGAAGGTCCAGATGCACTAGGTCCTTTTTCACATTGACCCTAAAAGGTTATCCTTTTCAAAACTATTTTGTTTGCGAGCCGATTTCATTACCTGAATATTACCAAAACCAAAATCATTATCGACATCTAAAAGCCAATGCATCACATACATATTTTCTTCATTATAAGCGTTAATTAATTCGTTATAAATAGGATCCTGGCCCACAGAAAAATCTGCTGACCCAACTGGGGATGCAGGATTATATCTGAAATTAAATGGATATATGTAATTAAATATTAACTTTAGCTGCAACAAAGTCATACTTGTTAGCATTATATTGAGCTTTTGGAATAACATAATCTTCAATTATTTTCCATGCTGCATTGAACGGTTCATAATCATTCGTTAAGGCCCCGTACATTGCTTGGAGATATATGTTGTAGCTGGAAAAAATCGTTTATTTTTTAATTATCCAGAATTATATATTGATAATTGACAAACCTGATAGCTTCTGAATCGGCTTCATGCCCATGATCTACAGTTTCTACGAGCATGTTTTCAATACTATGGTAAGGGACTCCTTCTTTTGAATAATAGCCATTATTAGGATCCATGATCTGATTGTACAGTGTGAGAAATTGTTCCCCATACTTCCCAGCTCTCGCGAGAGCAAAAAGGATTAATACAAAGTACGCGGTGTAATGCATGTGTGGTATATTTTTGAACGAAGAAATTGTTCTGTTTACTTGTACACTTCCTTATATATCAGATATTTTGAAGAGAATTTCACTATTTAAGTATTTTGTTTACATAATATACTTAAATGTATTTTTATTGATTACATGTAGTGGTTTAATATATCAATATTGATTCAGAAAAAAATGGTAACCACTTATTCAGTATAATGCCTTGTAGCTATTATTATCTCCTATTTCGAAAGTTGAATTCCTGAAAGGATAAATTCTTTTCGTTACGTATTGTAAATTAGAATTAAAAAAGAAAATCTTTAGACAGACCAAACAGGCAGTAAAAAAAAAGATATAAAAAATGTTTTTTTAAATTTGTTTTTATGAAAAAAAATTAACAAAACTTTTTTTCATCTTATTTAAGTAAATATTGTTTACAACGGTTATAAGTAATAATTTACTTTTATTAGAAATGCGATATTAATATGAAAATCCATTAATTACAGAAAACGGTCCCAAATATTACTCTTTTTCTAGTATTTGAATGATTGTTAAAATTTAACTGGACTAGTGCCAAAAAATGTTTCAATGGCACTTTGTAGACCAATTTATAGGTTTTCAGAAAACATGTAACAAGATACGAATTTCTAACATACAGGGTGTTCTTTGTTTGAAATTCAACTTAAAATGGTAAGTTCGGACATGAGTTTTTTTAACTGATTGTTGCAAAGCATGAACACACTGTATGCCTACTACACACATTCCAAATTTTATTAAAATTGATTTATCCATTACGAAAATATTGACAAAAATCTTTAATGACCCTCTATATCGAAAATGTAGTTTAAAATTTTTTTTGGGCCAACTTCCAACTTGTCTATGTGTGGCTTATCACCCCATAAAATATGTACCTCAAAATCAGAGACACCCTGTATTATCCTTTTATGAAACAATAATAATTGAGGAGCAGACTTTCAAAATGCATTTTATTCAAATATCAAAATTTTCAGGAAACACAAAATCCTATTGATAGAAGAGGAAGTTTTGTTAATAAAAATTTCATTACTTAAAAAAATGAAAAAAATATGTTCTTTAATACCGCATTTACACATTCGCGCTCGTGACTCGACGAAATATTTGACAAAGTGTTCGTGTTCGTGCTTCGACGCGAAATGACCGTTCTCACACTTGCCGAATCGCTGCTACAGGCTCTTCAGTTATCAGCATTTAGCAAAGAGCAGAAAAATAAGCAATTGTATGTATTTATAAATAAAAACTAACCACTTGAGCCTTTGACTCGTATCCGAAAAACCGCTTCCTAGGCGAGCGCCACGAACAGCAATGTGATTCGCGACGCGAAGGGCTAGCCTACCGATTATACATTTGCCATGCACCTCGCCTCGTCGTTCTTGCAAATGTGTAAATGCGGTATAAGAAGGAATTCAGGAAATTGTTTTTTATTGAACTGTTTGTTCTATATTTCCAAAAAATATTGCTCTTATTAAACGCCTTTTAATTGTCTAGGCCGGAAAAAAAGTCATTTTGCCATTTCCATTTTATTAACACAAGAAAATGGAACTCTTTTAAGAAAACAGGGATTAGTATAACAGAAAAATAAGAACGCCATATTATATTTTAACACCACCA
Organism: Hypothenemus hampei; assembly: GCA_013372445.1. Taxonomy (NCBI): domain Eukaryota; kingdom Metazoa; phylum Arthropoda; class Insecta; order Coleoptera; family Curculionidae; genus Hypothenemus; species Hypothenemus hampei. The sequence continues at coordinate 902,343 of JABRWK010000030.1, read as the reverse complement.
TCTTCTTCATGACACTGACACAATTCCCTTTGCTCGTTGTCGCTTTTCTCTTTTTCCCTTTCATTTCCTTCATATCTTGAGGCAAGCTAGAAGCCAACTATTGTAACTCGGGATCATCTCTCCAATTTTCTATAGCTATTTGTATTAATAAGTTAAATAAACTTTTATGGACAAAATGCTTTTTGAATGTTCACGTTATCTTTGCCTATTACACATTTGCAATATGATATAAGACGTTTTGAACATCTAAAACGATGCGTCTTAAAGCAAAGAAATTAACCCTATGTATAACTAAAAAGTGAAATTTTGGACAGAACGCTTTTTGAAAGTCTAGTCTTCAATTAAATAAATATATAGTTTTTTAAAATTAAGCCAAGAAAAAGTGAACTTTATTTTAAGCAGAGCTTAGGCAAATTTTAACTGACACATCAGGTGGCACTTTAATTTAAAGATACCCCAAACTAATAATAAGTGATATTTTAGTGTCATCCGTACAAACGGGCATCAATAGTTTTAAAAATATTCATTTAGAAAAAAGTTACTAAAATTTTTTATATAAAATTAAATTAACTTTTATCAATTATTTCAGAAAGGGCACATGTAGCATTAAAAGTCACATGTGCCCTTTCTGAAATAAGCGATTCAATTATCTTGACAACGCGATGTCCGATTGTTTTTCTAGTATCGCCATTAATTAACTTGTAACTATGTTTCTATTTTACAAGTCTTGGATATTGGGGAATAAATCAAAGGAAATTTTGATTTCAGATTTATTTATATAAAATAAACATCTATTTTCTTATTTACCGCTCTTCAGGTATTCTTTAAGGACTTCCAAAGCAGATGATTCCTCACCGAAATCCTGAAACAAACAATATTTTTCAGTCTCGAGATGAAAAAACTTGTCTTAGAAAGAATTACAGTTGCTAAATAAAAAAAAATTGAAAAGGAAAAACTTACCCTTATGACAACGCAGGAACTTCCAACTACTTTACGCGCCTTGCCAGTATTGTCAATTTTACACAAACCTGACCATTCACCAAGTTTCTTATTACTGTCAACCTTAATTAAGTCAATTTGATGTTCTGCACACAAAGCTTGCACCAATTGTTTGTATCTAAAAAATAATACTAAAGTATGATTTTGTTTTTTAACAGTATAACGTAAAATGTGTCAAAAATGTTTGTCAGAAGGCAATAATCTCAACCACGGTTAATTGGGTTCAGTCTGAAGAGGGAGCCTGCCTAAACCTTCATCATTAGTTTTATATTTAACAAAATAACTGTCTCTAAAGCTATTTATATTTAGTTAAATTTGTATATTGCACTAGAGGTAAGTAACCCACAAATCAAGTTAGACTAACCTGGGCTCATCACAATTTTCGGCCAATACACACAATACAGCTTGACGTTTGTCTAAAGCTTTGGCGGCTTCATGTAATCCATGTACAACTCCATCATGAATTAAGGCAATTTTCAGGACTTCTTGCAACGCCTGATTAATATCCATTGCCCCACCAGATACTGGAACCGGTGCCGGCGCGGGTGTTTCATCTCTAAAAACATCCTCGAGTTAACTTTTGTTTATTATGAGCACAGCCCCTTGAAGCTTCGCTTTTCCCATGTATTCAACATTGGCACAAGGGCCAAACATTATGGAGAAATACATGGGAGAAACGTTGAGTGCGGTCCCCATATAAACAAGTCAACTCTCAATTTCTAGATTGAAGCAGCTGTTATTATTAGGTGTAAGGAATGCACCACTCTTTTTACGGCTACAAGAGGCTTATGTTTGGTACATAGGAATTTCCCATTAAAATATCTTAATTTTTAGAGGTTAAGATACTCACACTTGAACGTCGGACATTTTTCGTTTAAAAATCTGAAAATGAGAAAAAATATGTATTAAACTTTTCTTGTTTTTATAGGTAATTGCATGTTGAAGCTGAATTAATTAAGGATGAATGTTAATAATTGCAATAAATAAGAATTAAAAAGAAAAATTACCTGAGCAACCTTTACTATTCAAGAGCTCCACGCAAAAGGAACTGCATGGGTAAAGTGAGATAGAATATAGGTTTCACTAATTGTTAGACAGAGAAAACAAATAAGTCATTTGTCAGTTTTGACGTTTGACGTTTTAGCTTTATATACTGAATTCGCTAACCTTCCCAAAAATTGTCCATAGTTGCTGAATTTTCGATAATTCTATATTTTTTAAATGTAAGATTAACCATTTGAGACAGCGTCTAAATACTTGACTTGCAAGATAAAGTAAAATTTTATTTCAATGGGCTTAAAAATACAGTTTCGGAGTCCGTTTTTCTTTTTTTCTTATTGAGCAGGCGCATAACAGTGCAACTATGGATCACTTTTACAAAACTTCAACGTTATTAATGGAGAAAGGAAGAGGAAATATCGACATGATAATTTTAGATCGATATCGATTGTTTTTGAAATTTATTTTCCACTTAAACAATACAATTTTAATCTCAATGTGCACAAACCATATACATACCACCATTAATACATACTTTTATTCTAAAATCTATGTAATTTGTACAAATTTAAATTACTTTGGCCGTCATTCATATCCATTTCATTACTTTTTTGAAGAACCCTCTTCACCAACATCTAAAAAGAAATTTTTTCGATATAAAGTGTACAGCAATTACTAATCAAGCATTACCAAAGAAAAATTCCACCAAGTATTGTTTTCACATAAAATTTATTCAAGCAAATATGAAACAATTAAGCAAAACAAAAGAGAGAAAAAGCGAACCTATACCAAATTGCCTAATAAAAAATTTAATATTTACAAAGAAAGTAAGCTCTTTAGGCAGTTTGGTATGGTTAAAACAAAGCAAACCCCAAACCCAGGCTGTTAACTTAATTATCAGTACTTTTTCCGTCGCAGGCCACGATTTTCACTTTATCAATCTTTGTGATTTCTTGCACCTCCCTGAATTCCACATCGTTTAGCATAAATGTCCATACATTGTCACAGAATCTGTATGTATTAAGTTTGCCTGCCTTAAATGTTAGCCTAGACTTTACACGTGTGGCCAATGTTTGGTTAATAGATTTGTCAAATTGTAATAGAACTTTGCAAGCTAATTGTGGCGTTATTTGTCCATACTGGAAAATTTTACCAATATTAGATTTCTTAAAAGTATCTAATGTAACTTACTTGTAACAGTTCATCCAAGCTTTCTTGTAATGTGTTCCCTAACGTAGTGTTTCTATAAAGTTGATAAGACATTTTGACTTATTACTATTTTAGATTAAATAAATAAGAGAAAACTTGAGGAAAATTTTTAATTTTTTATAATGAATCAAAATCCATAACAATCCGTCGCATATAGGGTGAAAATTGACAATGACAAATGTCATTATTCTTCTTCTATTTTAAATGGAACTACACCGGAGAAGGCAATTTGCCAGTGAGATGAAATGATGCCATTGATGTGAAATGTTATGAGATGACGTTTTTTGTTCGGTACAAGTGAATGTTAAGTTGGGAAAGGTTTCTTGAATATTTAGTTATTCTTTATTGCTATTATATAACTCTAAATAACTAAGCATTTAGATTAAATTATTATTCACTTATTTCTTTTTAATAATCGATTAAGAAAACACTGAATAGAGTTGATGTTTGGACTTTAATACGTAACGCACTCCAAATAAATTCAAGAGCACATGCGCTATATTGTTATGACGCATAACATATGGCCGTTGATTTACTAAAATGTAGTGGTTTGAAATTTACCCTTCAATCATGGCTGAGAATAAAGTTTATATATCGTTTACATGTCAGAGGTGCTCGCAAAGTTTGAAACTTGATGATTCTTTGCATTCCTTTAGTGAACACATTTCAGCAGAGCTAGATTGTAAGTGATTTGGAATCTCTTTGTTTATACGAGATTACAGTATGAAAAAAAATCAAAACTAGTCAATGAATGTATTTTCAACTTTGTTTTATCTTTAATTTAGTGCCAGTACATTCCAATACCGATGTTGATTTGGAATCACAAGCCAACACTTTTGATCATTATGTGCCCCCATGCAGATTATCAGATTCTCGAAATGGTACTGGTGGTTTTATGCTTATTTCAGATGAAAATGAAATGGACTTGCTTAGTGAAAGTTTTAGGGTTGGATAAGTAATTAGTTTAATGGCGTTGAAGTGTACTAAATAGATAATTTCATAGGTTAAAGCTACCTTGTTTGATTATTTATCAGGAACGTCAGATATTGATCATCCCCTTTGCGATGAATGTGCTGATTATTTGATTGAAATGTTTGAGCAACAACTGCAAGACACTAAAAAAGATTTTGATGATTACATGGCATATTATCAATAGTCAGACTCTTTATAAAATTTAGTGACACAACTTAATCTTATCAATTTTAGTCTTAAAAACGTAGAACGCGAACCTAAATTATCAAATTTAGAAAAAGAATTAAACGATTTAACAGAAGAAGAGCAAAGACTCCTGGAGGAACTAGAAGCTTTGAAAGTTGAAGAGGAAGCCACTTTAAAGGTATTAAAAAAAAACAAACGAACTGAATAGTTTTTAAATTAAAAGTTTTCAGGCTATTGCAGAACAGGAAGAAATTGGGAAAAATATTGTTGAAGAGGAAAATCGATACTGGAAAGAGTACGTAAGGCATAAAAGAGATTGGCTTGAAGCGGAAGATGAAGGACGAAGGTATGAACAAAATTCAAATGAGAATATTTCTTTGAATTTAATTTTAAACTTCAATTTAGTTTAAAGTGTCAGTTGGGAGTAGCTGAGACCCAATTAGAGAAATTAAGAAGCACCAACGTGTTCAATGCTACATTTCATATTTGGCACAAAGGCCATTTTGGTACAATCAACAATTTCCATTTAGGTACCTTGCCTTCAGCTCCAATTCAATGGTCAGAGATTAATACTGCTTGGGGTCAAACCACGTTACTTTTCTGTGCTTTAATGCGAAAAATTAATTTCACCCTTAAAAGATTTAAGCCTGTGCCTTACGGCAGTCACTCATATATTGAGGACCTCCAAGAGAATAAAAAGATTCCATTGTATGGCACGGGAGGAACAAAATATCTTTGGAACTCTCAATTTGATAACGGTATGATTGCGTTTCTGGATTGTGTGCAACAGTTTACTGAGAAAATTGAAGAATTAGAGAAAAAAAAATTCAAGTTCCCTTACAAGATTACCCATGGGAGAATTGTGGATTCCGATAACATTATGTATAGCCTTAGGACCACAATAATTTCCGAAGAACAATGGACCAAGGCCTTAAAATATATGTTGACAAATTTGAAATGGGGTCTAGCTTGGGTGGCTTCTCAGTTTGACAGTAACGGCGAGGAAATTTCACCTTTACGACAGTGAATTTAATAAATTTCCTTGATATGGAATAGTCTAAAGTGTGAAAACCGACTCACCGACAACAGCAAGGCGCAATGCAAAACGTAGTTGTTTATATCATTTGCGTATGTTGTTCAATAGGCAATGGATTGTGTAGATTTTATTTATATTTATCTAAATACGGACATTTTTTAAACAAGAAATCAGACTGAAACAGTACCTCTTACCAATAAATTTAAGGTTTAATTTTATGTATGGTAGAAAGTTTAATAAACAATTAAAAATCGTTAATTACCTTTCAATACTTGCTTAATATATGTAGTATTATTACCACTTTTGAGAGACATTACAGACGATATCCTTATTCTAATTTAAAATCTGTCTAGTAATACAGTAGTTTTGGAAATAAAGCCTTGAAGGCTGCATCTTAAGAAAAATCAATTTATTCAAAAATATAAAAAATATTTAGGATGAAGATCTTGATTTGCATTCGTCGTAACAACTTCGCAAGAAAATGTAATTCTTCTTTTGCGGGTTATAGAATTCATGACCTTTACTCCAATCGTAACTGACTGCGTAAGCGAATATCTGACCGTTGTGATTGAAAGCGCATCTTGTAATTGGTTGATCCATAAGTTCGGATGATTTCAATTTGGTACGGGCATCTTTATCCCAAAAACTGAACGATCCGTCCGCTCCAACTGTCGCCAATGTTCCATGTACCGGGTGAAAAGCCATATCATTCACCGCGTAAATGTCCTGGTAACCGTTGGGCGTCCCATTCGATCTGTGACATTTGAAAGTAAAGTTGTCCTTTGGATTTGTGGTAAATACATATTGGATAGCAACTCGTCCCTCCACTGAGCCCAAACCATAGCCTGTAGGAGACTTTTTCTTGTCCCTATAACATTTATACGTTTATTTTCAAGAATATTTTGACAAAAATATTATGTACCTAAATATGGCCATACAGCGATGCTGATATTTCAAAGGACTATCAACTTTCTTAAATTCTTGTGGTTTTCCTTCCAACTGATACACAATAATTTGACGATTAGCCACTCCTACGACGGCCATAGGATAGTCTACATCTGCACAATAACAACGTTCTGGTAAATTTATGCTTAACATTGGAGTGGGGCTGCGAGTATCCCAAAACTTTAAAGTCTTGTCCCAAGAACCAGTCATTAAACAGGAGTAGTTAGGAGCCTTAATCCAGTGACAGGTTTTTATTGGGGCATCATGAACTGCTACCTGCATCACTTGATTACTGGCTAAGTCCCACATTTTTGCTTGTTTATCACATCCAGCCATAAATACCTTAGTATTCATAAAATTTTAATTAGAATTTTTTCTAATATGTATTTCGCAGGATCTTTGGTTGCTTGATATTCTCACCTTACTACCGTCATCACTCCAGGCAACATCTAAAACTGGACCACCACAGGTCTGCATCGATTTTGGAATGCTTGTTCCTGATTGCTCAATTTCCCAACAACGCACATTATTATCCCAACTACCAGCTATAAGAAAATTTTGTGGTAATGTAGCAGGAGAAAACGCCAATGAACTAATGGAATCATCCGGCGATTGTACAACTTCATAATCCTTCATTGGATTATTAGTTGTTACTGTTGTATTGGCCCCAAAACCACCAATTGCGCTTTGATTGAACATTATTTCTGAAAATCAAAACTTTTGTATTAACTCTTCCTTGCAGTAATTTATTTTGAAATTTACATGAAATCTGTATGTTTAGATACAATGCAGTGTAATCATGCACTTTCCTCTTCACTTTTTTTTTATCAATTTTTTTACAAATTTTGAGAAATACGTTACAATTGATTACATTTTATAGAACTGCTATTGTGAGGTGACATAAGTCAATGTCATATTTCATCAATCAAAAGTGTCAAAGTTTACTTTTCAATTTAACTTTTGAGGATCAATGAGAACAATTATTTTTTTAGTTTTTTGATTGTTTGCTTAATACAAGCAATCCTAGTGTAATCCTATGAGCAATAGACATTTTATATGCCTATTGATAACTAGCAGTTTAATTTGACAGAAATTCTATGTTGCCATGTTGCAGGAACATATTTGACATATCAACATACNAGTAGAATACCTTAAATTTTATAGTTCGCATGAATATAATTTGAATTCATAGTCCTGTTTTGAATGCCAAAAGAATGGAATAAAGGCTTAGCGAAATCCAAAGACTGTATTTTAGACAGTTTATTGTTTTCTAGAAAAAAAAAACTATAATATTTTGTACATAGATATACAGGTCTTTGTCAAGTTTCTATTATTTTCCAATCTAAGGTGATATTGGTTACAATGCCTCTAAGATCGTATTAACAAGTGCCATTATCTTATGATAAAATCAAATTAAACTTTTTTTTTCTAGTTACCTTTGGAGATCCAGTGGAACACGCTACTGGTTTGGAAAAACTTGAAATTTTGGCTGCGCTGAAAGGAAATAAGGACCCTTACTATAGTCAACCTATCAAGAAAGGCCCAGGCACCCGTGCTCAACCTACAGAAGTTCCCTCAGCGTTCAGTGCTCGTATTGTCGGCTGCAATTGTGAAGACGAAGCCACTTCTATCAGTTTTATGTGGGTACATATGGACGAGCCGAAACGATGCGAATGCGGACATTGGTACAAACTCGTCAGCAAACCACCTTTATAAATCAGTTTATTTCTGTAAATTAGATTTCATTATAGTATTTAAATAAATGAGAAATGACACTCATCAATAATCATGTTTCATTAACGCACGAATTCCTCTTCTAATCTGATTAATGGAAAATCATATCGATTTATATATTCTAGTTGTATTGGGTACGAACTTAGAACCGGCTACAGGCATAGAGAAACAACAACTTTTGTCAAAAGTCGCTGGTGGTGACAGCCCATTTGATATAAAAGTATTCAAAAAAGGGCCTCCGAGCAAAGAAAAACCAACTCTAATTCCTTCAGCTTTTGATGCTCGATTAGTTGGATGTATATGTGAAGATGAAAGTACCAGCATTACGTGGATGTGGCTTCACGAAGGGGAAGCTAAACGATGTGAATGTGGCCATTGGTACAAATTAGTTAATAATGCTACAGTGTAATTATAAGTTTATTATAGTAGGTTTACATAAAAACACTTTGTTCTCATCTTTTCACACCTGTTAGTTAAAAATTACGTAAAAACATTTAATTTTTGACAATAGTATATTATAAATTCATTTTAAATAATTACAAATCTTTTCTAACCAGAGAGTTTGAAGTCCATGCCGAAATAAATGTTTTCCGTAATTTATATACTCTCCTTAGGTACGTTTGCTACCACACTACCGATCCAGGAACGTGTTCGAAATGGACTTAATTAGAAATTCTTTTTTGAGACTAAATTGAATAAATGAATAGAAGTGAGTCATATTTCTTCTGGTTCCAGTCTGTAGTTTCAACAAGAGAGTTTCGTAAGTGTCTTATAAATGTACAGGTACTATCCTCAAAAATAAGAGAAAATGAATATTGAGATAATACTTAATGAGTAAGTTGATAAAAATAATTATACATTCAAGTCTGAAATTATTCTTTTTATAACCACCTTTGCTGCATGTCTTATGGACATTTTGGTGATTGCACATATGAAGTAAACGGCGCAGCTGAAGCCAATGAATGAAATTCTAGAAAGTAAACAAATAAATGGAGTTAAAAATAAAACAATATAAGAACTAAGGAGTCGAATTTAATCACTCTTTGACCCAAAAAAAATAATTTTCAATTTAGAAAAGTAGTAAAAAACTAGAAATTGAAAAGTTGGCAACGTTGCAGTACATATTTTAACCTTCCACAAAGTGAGTTCAAAATCCAAACAAGTTCAAAGTACATTTTTAGTTAATCAACAATTTTGAAATTTAAGTTTAAGTTTTAGTTTTTCTTAAATTTCTTTTTAAAGTGAAAATGGCTCGTGTTCTAGTAGGTGTGAAAAGAGTAGTCGATTATGCAGTAAAGGTAAAATGCAACACCTGGTTTTACATATGTGTATCAATTAACCCAATTTTAGATTCGTGTGAAACCCGATAAAACTGGCATAGTTACAGATGGAGTGAAACATTCCATGAACCCCTTCGATGAAATTGCTGTCGAAGAGGCTGTTCGATTGAAAGAAAAGAAAATCGCCTCCGAAATTATTGCAGTCTCATGTGGACCTGTCCAGTCACAAGAAGTTTTACGGTAATTTGCCGGTCTTAATTATGTGGAAATGTTCAAGTAATTTTCCGCAGAACTGCACTGGCAATGGGAGTGGATAAAGGAATTCACGTAGAAGTTTCAGGCAAGGACTATGAGACCTTGCAGCCCCTTCATGTGTCGAAAATTCTAGCTAAAATTGCTCAAAACGAGAAAATTGATTTGATAATTGTGGGCAAACAGGTATAAATTTTACCTCTAATTTTCTTCTAGTCTTATCTTCACTATATATAATATGTCAGGCATAAAATTAAGAGTACTAAGAAATTCGTAATACTAGGAAATCTGTGGCCATTAGAAATGAGTAAGTGAAAGTATGTACCAGAAAAATATTGTTTCACATTTTAAAACGAGATTTGTGACTTATGGGTTGGATACAAATTGATGAAAATAAATTAAGAGGCCCTATTGGTAATCCCCATTAATATAGTGCACATTAGGGAACTGTCCCAGAAGAAGAAATAAGATCTGTACTATGTAGCTCACCAAAATTTAATTTAGAACCATCTGAACAACTGAAAATTCCTGATACAGCGAGATATGATTAATACGTTAGTTGAAGTAAAACTTTACAGTGTGAAAAATCTAAAGCGTTACTGGTCGTATTCGTTGGGTGTGGCGTAAAGTCTCTCACATTCAATTCCGTCTCTTGAATGGTTCAAAATATTAAACACCTACAATATGAACAGAAGAAGCTTTTTTGGTTCGCAACTGCTTGCCCTACGCATTGTTTTTGCGAATTCAACAGTTGCAATACTTTACTGTACACTAGTCACTTTTCTATGTAAAAATCTGTTGTTTTGAAGCGATTATAAGTTATATGTAGAGCATTATTACCGTTTGCTTCTTTCTCATAGATTTGCGAAGTTCAACAGTCTATTATATCTCAAGGAATTTTCATTGTCATGATTAGACTTTGTACTGTTCAAATTGCTGGAACATCCTTTCATTGACTAAATTTAGTGCCTTTAGATTATTATTTGCATTTGGGCCTATGCGAATATTAAATTTTAATAATTAATTTTCATTTTAGGCCATCGACGACGATTGCAACCAAACGGCCCAAATGACAGCAGGACTTCTTAATTGGCCTCAAGCTACATTCGCTTCTAAAATAGAAAAAGGCGACAAAGATATTACGGTTACACGTGAAATCGATGGAGGTTTGGAAGTGATTAAAAGTAAACTGCCAGCTGTTGTCAGTGCCGATTTAAGATTAAACGAGCCGAGATATGCCACCTTACCTAATATTATGGTAAGATTTTTTAATATCTTTATAAACTCCAAATAAATTCGTTGATTTTTGTAGAAAGCCAAAAAGAAGCCCATCCAAAAATTGACTCCAAAAGAGTTGGAAGTTGATGTTTCACCTCGAATTAAAATTGTAAACGTTGAAGACCCCCCTACTAGACAAGCAGGCCAAATTGTACCTGATGTAGATACTTTAATTTCCAAACTTAAAGAAAAAGGACATTGCTAAATTAGGAACAACTTTTTATAATATACATATACATGTTTATTTAGGTAAACTACCACATATTATCAATTTATATATGTATATATTTTCTTAATCAGTAAATTAATTTGGAATTAAACTTTTGTAGCTCTAAAATTTCTGAAAATTATGCGTGAAATAATTAAAAAATAATTAACTATAAATATCACAAAGTTTTCAACTTCTTTGAAAATATGCGAATAATCCTACAAAACGTGTTAAATTACATCAACAATTGGTAACATATATTAGATTTCTTAGCAATAATAATAATTTTACACTTGAGTAAAGCTAAAACCTATATAACCTTCTTTTAACGGTAAAAAAAACTTATAAATATATTAAGATGAAACAAAAGTAAGAAAATTATTAGAAAATATTCTTTGTTAAAATAAAGAGGGTATTTTGCTCTTTGAGTAATATCACAATGTACAGGGTGTTTAATTAATTTGAGTTGGTAATATCCCAACAGAACTGTATAAAAACTAGCAATATACATTATCATTTTTCAAGTTACCTAAACAACATTTACAAATGAAAAAATTTGAATTATGCAAAATGACCAAAAACAAAGTGTTTTTGGCCATCGTGTATAATTTTTAATATATAAAGATACAACTATCATTTCATTGAACAAAAATTTAAATTAAAAAACAAGAAGTTTACTTTGTGTATAACTGTTCCATTTCTTCAGGCTGTTCAGCTTCAGCTATGTTGATATTTATTGAAATTGCTATGTATTATTATCCTACTTTAAGCAAAACAAAACATCATTTCAAGTAAATTTCCATTTTAAAGGTTTTGTTTAGTATTCAGTGATAAATTATTACTCGAAAATTTTTACCATTTACCTCGGTCATTTTATCTTAATCACCTGTCGCCGGTCCGTTGTAATTTTAATACTATAGCAAGACTTTCCAATCGAACCGTTGGTTGGTCGAATGAGTTAAAGGCAAACAGGGCGGCTCAACGATTTCCCATTTGTCGCCGCCACCTCTAACTTCAATGAGAGAACAATATGGAATCTTCTGGATCATTTTTACTAATTCGCTTCCGGATCGAGCAGTTTTCCCTATTAGTTCTCTGGAACAAGTTTCCAAAGTGGCAGTGTGACCAACTAACAGTATGTTGCCTTTCGGATTTGCCGCTAAGGAACCTAAAATTTTTATTTTTAATGACAATTTCAACAACTGGAATCTAAATAAAATACTTCTAGTTATAAAAGCGCTACGTAAATAAAATTGTTCGCAATTTTCTCGATTTTCCTTCAGTTCTTTTTCCGATATCAAAGGCTCATAATTTTCGTCGATATTGAAGCCTGCATTTGTCAATTCAGTTATACTCATCCAGTCAGGCATGTGTTCCAGAGGATACCAAGCCATCCATTCGAACAAACCGGGTTCCACTTTGATTGATAACACGTCTCTAAGATTAATTCCTCGTAAAACAGAGTCGCATGTTTGAATGCAACGAAATGATGGTGAACAGTACACTTGATCGATGGTAATGTTATTGTCTTTTAGGGCTTCGCCCACCAATTGAGCTTCGAATAGTCCCATGTTTGTCAAGGGAGAATCTTTTAAATACGCATTCGCACCACCTGGAAAAATGTTTAAAAGAATAAAAAAAGTATTTAAAACTTTAAATACATCTACATAATATGTAGATGTGTTATATGTATAGAAAAAGGCTATATTATAGCCTTTTTCTTTTTACACGTTCGCGAATGGACGTGGATTTAACTCTGCTGATAAGCAATAGATCTGTTCAACATGATCGAAACCCGTGACTAATCTGATCTGGACGATGTACGGGTTCCGGAATTTTGTAAAATTCTGGCCATGCAACTCGAATATAACTTACCTCGTCTTTCCGGTAAACTTTTAGGCATATTCAAATCTTTTCTTATATAAGTTCCTGAGTCATCAAAGCAAAATGGCACCCAACTACCGAAAGTAAAGTCGATTCGTTCACCATGCCGCATAATAAAAACGCTTCTTGTAGAAGTTTCCACTAAAGGAGACTAGAAAGACACTCGCTAATTTATTAAATTATTTATAGGACAACATACTAATACCTCTTTATCTTCTTGTCGACGAATATCGATCATGTTTTCATAAAAATTCTCTTTAAACGGATCACATTCCACGTCAGGAACTCCTGGAGGTGGTGGCATTTTCACTTCTTCATTATTCAATACAGAATGCTGTCCGTACACGTAATCCGATGTAGTTGAAACCACTGGAAATTCAAGTTTGAAAAATGACAAATAATAAATTTTCCATTCGAACCAGATTGAACTTCGGAATTTTTAGTTGCCATATCTGGAGTGATACTGTTAATTGGTACTTTTTTATGAAGCGTCCACGCATCAGATTCGGCAGTTCTTTCTGTATAACTAGAACAATTAAAAAACGAACGCTTTCAAGTATTAAATAAAGAGGATTTATTTAACAATTAGGCATGATAAAAAAGTCAAGGTGACCTTTATATCTACTAAATGACAAAACATTATTGGATAAGATCTATAAAATACAGGGTGTTCTATGGAATTATTTTTAACAAAACATGTGTATACTTCTCAGGGAGTAAAAGTTAATTACCTTTCAGGAAATAGTCCAGTTAATCCTGTGAGCCATGAAGTTCCCTCCACCCAGCCATCAGGCGAGTTAGCCAAGGTCTCAGGACTAATGTATACATAATCGCCTGTACGCAGTTCCAGTTCGTCACTTTGCGAAGGCACGTATGGGCGTATTACCTAAAACGAAATTCACAATACAAAAGGATCGTTTGGTTCAGAGCTCTTACTTTGTGCACTTGTTTTCCACTTAGTCTAGGATCTCTGGAGTATAATCTCAATTCCCAGTTGCTGGGCATGCATGGGTCTAACTCTTCAACTAAAGCCCGTAAGTTTTGAAATTGAGAATTAGGAAATTGGTAGGCTAGAGTCAAGTGTAACGATTTTACGTGAGGCTCCAAACTGATTGCTAGAATTAGGGTGAATTAGTTAAAAAATGAGTAATTTGACAGAAGATAGTAGATTGGAAGAAATTAAAAACAAAATAAAAAAAAGAAAAACTAAAAAGGCGAATCAGAAAGATCCCCTTACATCGGCTTCCTCTAGGAATACATCTAGCAGTTGTGGTTGTGCACCAAGGAAAGCAGGCAGTCAGAGCATCAAATTGTTCATAAGTGTCGCTAATAACTACAGAAACAACCTTAAAAATAATCCTCCACCCCTAATAGCTGAAAAATGCTTACTGGAATTTGAAACTTCCTTAACATATTGCATCGCAATGCGTTTCAAATAGTCAGCATGTTCCTCAGTTACAAAGAACCCCATAAAATTTGGAGATGTATAACTTTCCAGCCTTAGTGACTCATTCAACACTGCACCTTGACGATCCATAACAGTTTTAAGACTCTGAGCCAAATGAGGGGCCTCTTGATCAGGTGCCTATATATACTTTAAGTTTTGAAACTGTTCGAAAATTATTATTACCCACCTTAAAAAAAGAGACTAACGTAATGTGTGAAGTAAAATTGTGTGCTCCATTCCAACCGCACTGCGTTAACGATTTCGACCAGTACAATTGAAGCTGTTCCAGGAACGGTCCTGTTGGACAAACGTATAAAATGTACTCTCTTGATGAGTTGTCATCCAGTAACGGATCATTTATGTGAGCTAATAACCAGTCGAATGCTAGCTGTACTCCACGGTTTCCTGTAGCCGCTAATGCTTTTTCACTGTAATTTGGTTAAGTTACAAAAATAAATTAACGAAAAAAATAAGCACTAACGCTCTGTGTTTGGTGAAACCCATCTGAAGAAGAGTCTGTAAGGGTGTTAAATTTTGCTTAGAGATTCTGGTTGGGGTAGGGTTCCGCCTAGGAGGTAATGAGGCCATATTTACTTTTTAAGAGGTAAAGTTCTTTGAAAGAACAAGATTTATAATTGTTTTTACATTACATATTCAAAATTTTTCATTTTCACAACAGATATTTTAATTGACAGATGACAAATGTAAACACCTATTGACACCTATTCAAAATTTGGGGAATTCTCGTTTGTCAAGTTTATCAAGCTGTTTACCTATTGTTTAATTCTATTTAATTTATGTGCATTTTCATAGAAAACATGTTTTTGAAAACTTGATTGTTTTTTTTTGGTTAACATGATTATACAAAAATTGTTTTGATTAAGGTTTAAAAATAGTTTGTTGAATTTCACCTAAAACCCTAGCGGCGTTTATGTCAAAATTGTCAATGTTAGACTTAACCTATCTAAAATTTTCCGGGCGATGATTTTCTACTGTCCAAACAAACTGTGTTAATATCATTTTTTTCTTTGATTTTCCGTAATGGCAGGAGTATTATTCGAAGATATATTTAACGTGAAAGATATCGATCCTGAAGGAAAGAAATTTGATCGTGGTAAGTTGTCTACAGAGTCAATATTTAAGTTTACAACTACGTAGTTTAGTTTTGTTGGGTTATGTTGCTTTGTTTTGGGAATAATCAAAATTTCCAAATACAATTTCAACGGTTTGTCTATATATTTTATATATATATAATGTATTACATAAATCCTTATATGCATTATTCTTCCACTGAGTCAGATTTGAATGATTTTGTTAGTAATATTGTAAAATTGTTTACAGTATAATTGCCGATGACCTATAGGTAATGCCGATTTAAAGTAAATCTATTCATTTGAAGCAACTTACTGTTCATATGAATTTATTTATTTAGAGTGTAACAGTTAGAGACGCCCCGTTCTCATTCTCTTATAGTTAACTCGTTTTTCTTGCGAGAATTATTCAATAGAAGCACGTATGAGGTATGTAGCTATAATTCGTTGTCTTGGCCAGAGGATTTATTGTTTGCTGAAGAATTCATTACCATTTAAAGTAAGAAATTTGTAGATTGTTTCTTTCTAAACGTTGTTCTAAATTGACATTGTCGTTAGATAATCATTTCAAAGATAATGTGCAATATGCTATTCTAAGATTTTAAAGAATTTAATGTGAGCACTAATATTGCAATATTTTATAATATACAGATAATTTAAAAGCTTTTCAGTCAGCATTAAGAATAAACGCCCTGAAAAGCGCACATATGGCTTAATTTTTAATGATTCAAAATCTTGAAATCCAATTTAGAGACCAGATCTCTTCATATGCGATTACCACGTCTTTATGAACCTGATGAATTATACATATCAACTCCAAAAAAAAATTCAATTTCGTTGCATGCAACAGAATTGTACTGCCTCGTTGGATCGCAAGTGGTTTGCTTTAAAATATGGGTTTTAAAAATTAATTTTTAAAATCCAAAATTAAGTTTTCCTAAATTTTAGTTCCGAACATCCACTTAAAACGGATCTATTCGTTTTAAGAACAGTAAATGAACAGATCCTTTTTCATTGTCATTTCATTTAGGTTACACCCACATTTAATATATACTCTGCCGCCAACACCTTCTTTTCTCCCCCCCAACTGACGTTCATAAAGATGTATTCCCTTAAAATACTTCCAATTCGTCCGTGGCACGCCTGATCGATGGAGCTGAGCGACGTTATCAGCGCCCCCACGCGGTCAAGGTCAAGGGGTCTAGGTCAGAGCAGCGGCTGTATTAAAAGGAGATCGCGCGTGTAATGTGGGAGGATGATGAATTTGTTTCAAAGAATTGCCGATTTACAACAAATGAAGACCAGCGTTAATAAAAATCGGTCGCTAATAGTCAAATGTTTATGACGACCTTAAACTCGTAAACAAGTGAACGACCCAAATCTCGTGCTTTCTGGTACTGAAATTCAAGGTCTTTAGGTTGGCGTAGTCTAAGTTGCGCGTGCGTTCTTCTTTTATTTGTTTTGAATTGTATTTGTTGTTTTCTGAGGTTTTTCTAATTAATATTTCTGTAGACAAAATGGTGAAGTATCTTTATTTTTTTCGCCACAATTGCTTAATTGATTGTTTACGGTATT
Source organism: Hypothenemus hampei (assembly GCA_013372445.1). Lineage (NCBI taxonomy): Eukaryota > Metazoa > Arthropoda > Insecta > Coleoptera > Curculionidae > Hypothenemus > Hypothenemus hampei. The sequence goes on along the minus strand of JABRWK010000030.1, from coordinate 885,248 downwards.
TGATCATATTGCGCAACAATAACAAACCGATACATGACTAAAAAGAATATATTCTATCAGAGATTCTCTGGGTAGAAACATTTGCGCAAAGTCTAAAACGCCTAAATATATGGATTTCGGCGCGTTTATAGTGGGGAAATTGCGCATTCCAAATTTCTCCTCCCCCCGCGCGCGCATCGACTAGCTGACCCTACCTATAATGCTATCCTCATTTGTTTTCGGCTAGTACATGTTCGGTGTCAATTTGATAGTTCTGCCAATAATCAGCCATGTCACTAGATTGAGTGATAAACATAGGAAACGTACGGGGCATTAGAAAATTGGGAACTTATAAAAAATCAGCTGTCAAATAGGCACAACCAAGTACTTTCCCCCCACCGTCGCCGCGATGAAGCGTCATCGTCGCCGGTGAACTTGATCTTGTCAAGGTGAGCGCTGTATTCATTTTTGTTTACACGCGCCGCATCACGGGGCCTTGCCGAGTCGATTGTATTTTGTTTTGTTGTTGCTATGGTGGTTTTGTTAGTGCGAAATTTTGTTTTAGTTTAACGCGAAATGGTGTTCGTTTTTTGCGACGTTCACGAACTCAACCGTATGGCCGGAATTACGTCACTCGAACGAATTGCGTCTCGGGCCCTCTGGACCGGCAACCACCACAAATACCCCAGCTGTAGAGGGCGGCAATTGTCTTTCTATTCATTTCTACCACCCTAGGTGTTCGTAGGTCAGAAAACTGGCATAATAACTGGTTGACAATCGAACGTGGATAAGTAATATCGGTAGGTGAGTTATGTTTACACTCGGTTAATTCCGACGTCTGAAAATAAAAAAAATATGGCGTCGTTTTCTAGGAACACGTCAGTGACGTGTCGGTCTGGTTTTTTTTATTAATAATAGACGAGCGATTATTTTAAACAAAACCGACTTGAGTTTTTTTTATTAAAAAATTCCAGGATTCCATTATTTGTTGTTATTGTTGACGTAATAATCACAAATTTAAGTCGACTTTCAATTGGCCGGATTTCGTGAAGGTAATAACAGGGGGAGGCAGCTTACGATGTCGTCATACAATATGACATCAGACAATCGCACCAAAACGAACGGGAAAACTCCGTACCGAAAACAACAAAAGAGCCCCAACCACAATCACTGGTTCAAAGCCAACCACATAAGAAAAAATGTGTGAAATTGAAAGAATAATTCTTATTATGTAAAACGAGCCAAAAAAACCGGTCGACCGTCATCCGATAAAACAGTCAGAAACAAAAGAGAAATCCGTTTGGTCATTACGTAATATAGACATTCGCGAGCCGGGGTTGATTTATTAAGATAATAGGATGCAAACAAAAAGTCAAAATGGCTCGGTTGGAGCCTATGATTATGATGATGGTGATTCTCGTGCCTCCAGCGCGCAAAAAGAGGCGGCCTTGAACTCGAAACAACATCTGTTCGCGCGGGTCTCGGGGATTAGCAACAAGGGAAACGTGTGTGCACTTGATTTTATTATAAAATTAACGTTTGCGGGGTTGTCAAATGACCACAAATTTACAATTGCAGTGAATGAGACTTAAAAATTCATCGATTATTTACTTAAATTTCCGTTGGCAAACACGCATAATGTTGACGTCAATTCGTCGACGCGAACCAACTCCCTTTCCCCAAGTCAATTTTCCTTTGGGTTTCCAATTGAAAGAAGAAATTAATCAGTTTCGACAAAACGTGGGCAACTATTTAAACCAAAAGAGCATCGTTTCTCAGCCTGTGTTATTGACATTGAACTTGTCTTCTATTGATTTTAAAATTTTGTTTAAATTGTATATACAACTTGTGAATAAAAAATATCAAGGCCGTTCCAATGGGCGGCAGGTTGAAAACTAAACAAAATCAACTTTTATCTGTGTGTACTTGAATCTCCTGAGTATAACAATAAATAGGTTCATTGTTATGACTATTAAATCCAGAAGGTCATAGAAATCTTAAAGTACGCCAATTATAGTAATTTGGAGAGTAAAAATATCAATTTTCAACCATATATTATAGTCCTACAACCTGTGCATTTTAGATTATTTTTAATTCTCCTATTTTCTTTTTCAGTCAGTCGACTACATTGTGAATCGGAATCCTTCAAAATGGATCTAATTCTAGATATAAATTCGTGGCTCTATCCAATGGAGCTGGGTGAGTAAATACTTAACAAATAAGCTCAAGTTTTTAAAAGTGAACGAAAAAATTGAAGAAATTTTTATTGTCATCGGAGGGGGGGCGAGCCGCAATGCAGCCCTCAGAGTAGCTGCGCGGTCCGAAGGCCAGAACCTTGGCATTGAACTTGGGGAGATCCCGAGCGTGCGCCACGCACTCGTTCGATATATGCGGAACGTTTAACGGACAACGCGTTCTTTTATCTTAATAAAAAGTCGGTTTTATTTTATTAAAATATGAGGGCATAATCAACCTAACTAGATAATATGACAATTTTTTTTCTCAACCCAGTCTGTCAATTTTTGTATATTTCTCAGTAGGCTTTGTTTATTCATTGAATTCGAGGATAGAAACAAGAATTTTTAGTTGCCAAGGCAACCGTTGCTCTTGATATCATCCAGGGTGGTGTTTTGAGGTAGGTTAGTAGTGTAAAATAAGATGGCGATCGCGTGCGCGTTATGTTCGATCGTGATTTGCCCCCGCTCAGCTGAGAAGGCAGCCGATTAAGGGGGAGTGCGCTCAATTTTTGATTTGTTTACTTCGTGAGGGGAATTTCGAAGAAAACTAGTTACTTTTGACAGTGCATCGAAAGGTTAGCGTTTATTTCATTTGTGAACATTTATAATTGATTTTAATATGTTAAAATTTTATTTAAAATGCTTCTTTTCTGATTTAAATGTCATGCCAGTAAAATTAGAAACTCTGAACAATATGGTGAATGCGCGTTACATATTTTATCATGTTTCATTTTTTAGGTGATAAATTTCGTTTGGTATTGGCAACAACGCTTCGGGAGGATGGTTATCCGGATAGTGGCGATTGGAACCCACAAGGATTAGAAACTGAAGGTTCCAGGGCTGATAGTTTTGAATATGTCATGTCCGGTAAAGTGTACAGGATAGAGGGAGACGAAGCATCTTTGGAACCCTCCAGTCGACTGTAAGTGTTGTTTAGTTGTATTGTTTTTGATTTATAATAGCAAAGAGTACAGATTTACGAACATAATGGAGCGGAATTGGGGACCACCCTGTGTTTACTGCAATAATGAAACCGTGAACACAGCTGGTGGTATCTCAGTTTCTTTTCATTCAGTCACGTCGTTAGATTTGCGTCATCACGGTAAGTCGATTAAGACTGTTTTTCCATGAGCGACATTTTAAAGTTAAAGCCAGCGACTAAAAGTAATAAAAATAATCTCGACAAGAAATTGTGGTCACAACATGCACGTGGTCAGTAGAAGAGGAAACGTTTGTGTGGTAAAATCGACTTTGTCACTGTTTCAACTTCGAAAAGTCGCTGTTGGAAAAACAACTTAAGGAGCGCATCCATGGTAGTGCATTCTATCGGCCAACTCGACAATTACAATTTTAAAAATAGCCTACTTAGTTTTTTCTGAACCAAAAAAAGGAACACGTCAATTGACGTTATTCATTTTTTTTTTTGTCAAATTCAGTCCGGTATTTCCGACAGGGTCAGCCTTGATCAAGTTTAATAATAATCTCGTAATTATTATATAAGAAATTAAACCGATGAGTCGAAATAAATTCTAATAATAAAAATGTCGGTTTTAAAAGTGCATCCCAGTTGGCATATACGAGAAAAGTCCCAATCGTCGCAATTTGCGGCGTTGTCATTAATTTTGCTGCTCAGAATGTCTTTCAGATTGTCACATATCTTAGCGATTTCTTGAAAACTACGGTGTGAAATAGATATCCTGGCAACGTGGCGATTGACACTTTAACTCAAAAAACTTGGCACCCGGCTCTTTTTTGCATAATATACCCTCCCGTATGCAACGCTCGGCCAACCGCGATAATTTTAGGACGGCGCGATGCTCAGCTGTTCAATCACGGACGTGAGTCAGTCCTGCTCTGGCCTACTGCGATCTACCCTATAGCATACACTTAATTAATTTTTAAAGTGTGCCGTGCGTTCAGTGACTATACGTTGTCTTTTTTTTAAATAGTTCCTTAGTGCGGTTCGGTTTTAAGTCCTGCATGTTAAAAATTACGTAAAAAAAACAAAATAACAAAGAAACGGTTTGGAATGAGACCAAAATTGTCATCGTCGATATTTTTAGTCGTTAAACGTAAAAAGACGTCTTAATTACGTTCAAACGTGCATTGCGTAATCAGATTTCGAGGTTAGAGTGACATTTTTCGATTTGCCATCGTTAAATCTGACAATTCGAAGGGGTTTTCTATAGGGACTGTCCTTTTTTAGGTTAGGTGCGCGTACTTTCAACAGATTGGCCGATAGATGGCGCCTCCGGCCCCGTGCCAGAGGTGCCTTTGCACTTTTTTTGCACAATTGTAAATGCACTATCTGGTACGACAGCCTGAGTTGCGCGGCGGTACCCCGACTAGCTGGCAATACCCATCATAAAAATGTGTTCCTTAATTTTGTCATGTAATGTCATCTGGATCATGTAAAATCCTTTATCCAGTTGATAACACTTTTATATGTAATTTGTTTTTAATAAATATCTGAAGGAAATATAGCACAAATATCGTCGTTTTATTTAATCGTAATTCCTTAAAGCAATATACAAAGTTAACAAAAAACTTAACGCCTGCCAAACCACATGGACATAAATTCCAAAGTCCATCATCACGTTTCCGATTTGACATGGTGGCAGTGTGGTTAGCTGGTTGTGTATGTTCAACCACGACCACTATCCATACTACCTCCTTGTTTGTCGTAAAGGCCACCCAGAAGAGAGGTGTAAAAAAAGACAATATGCGCGATGTTGATGCGCGAACGTTGTCAACTAACTTCACTTTTTTGTTCGCAGTGCTGCCTACGTCTCGTTTGGTGGACTGTTAATGCGTTTACAAGGAGACGCCAACAATTTGCACAGTTTTGAAGTGGATCAACAAATGTATTTATTAATGAAGAAGATTTTTATGTAATTTCTAAGTTTTAATATACAATACTTTTTTCAAAAAGCATTAGATTTTTTAAAACTTCTTAAAACGAAAAATTCCTATGGATTTCTGGAACAACATCCATAACCAAGTTTATAAGGTCTTCGATTATCTTAAACGGAAGTAAATTTTATAAATTTGAATTAAATTGAATACACATAAGAACTTTGTCACGATTTTTAGCAATGGTTTTTTCCAGATTTTCTAAGTAGATGTTGGTATTGGTATCGATGTGCGCTTGTATATCGTCCTTTGTACCCATTTGACGTTTTTGTAACTCTAGATATGATCTTTCACGTTCCAAACTGTACGCTTCTATCTCAGCTCGAGCTTCATCTGATGCCTGTTTGAGTCGTTTTATTTTCCCTGAAACAAGTACATTTATAAAAAGTTACTATACATAATAGTTGTCGACAAAATATATAGTAGTAATATCCTAAGTTCGTTTTTTTAAATCTAACTCTTCTTCATGTAATATGTTTATACTTTAAGTCAAAATTAGGGTACATAAAAGTCTAAAAAAATCTCGAATCAAAAGAAATAATGGTAGATTAGCTACAGAAACAACAAAAGAACTTGAATTAAAGAAAGAACCTTTATAAAGTCTTGTTTTGAAAAAATAATTTTTCATGTAGTTAAGGGTTTATGTCATGAACAACTTTTTTAAGCTGATTAAGTTATAGAAACTATTGTATACAAATTTTTCACGACTAACAGTTTGAGTGCATAAGTTCAATCCTGAATACGTGTACCCTAAGGATCTCATGTCATATTAACAGGAAAATGGTCACACACAGTCTATATTTATTTATTATCAATGGCTATTTCACTACAACTCACAGTGCAAAAATGTACAGTAAGAATATGCTGGAAATAACAAAACATGTTGGATTGTAGAAGTTCGAATTATAGAGTCTTCATTACAGTTAATTTTTCCGCTGTTTTGTTGATTTATTGAGGGTAATCTTCCTAGGCAGACTTAGTGTTCAGGAACATAGACAAAAGTAATTTAGTTGTTCCGTTCAAATTTGTCCAGTGTGTACATGCTTCTCTAAACCACAAACGATCTCATGATTGTTTTTTGGGATGGTGGTAACTGCTGGCGGCTATTCATTTAGTTTAGGATAGTATTTCCGAAACTGTCAATTTGTCGTCCATAGGTTGTGGTTCAATGTAATCATCAACCACCCCCAAAGGAAACATCTGCGTCGGAATTGAAGACCAATTGCTTCTTATTGCGTTTGTAGACTTCAAATATCTTTTTTACATGAAGGGTGGCGTCTCATCTTGATATGACCCATGTCGACACATTTCCATTTTCACAGATAGTTTAATTAAAACAAAAATTGCATTACTTACAGATCTACTTAAAAAACTTAAAAGTAAAAATTGCACGAAATATTGAAAATCGAACCAGAAAACAAAGGAATGCAAAAAGTAATAATCAAAAATTGAAGAAGCCTCTTTATAGAGAAATCAAAACACACTTTTTTCTGTTTTTTAATTTATGGCAAGTTTTGGTAAGTAAATGGGTAACAAAATACCTTCAAGTAGAACCTTTTTAAATAAGGGTTTCAACTCAAGCCTGAGAAGACATATTTAAGTAAAAACTGATCGAACAATGTACGTTACAACAAAAATTAAATCTTATGAAACGCTTTCATAATAAAGAAATTTGGATGCGCTTTTGGGGTAACATCCACACAATAATTGATCAATTCTTCGATAACCTAAAAAATTAATCAGATAAACAATAAAATCAAATCAAATTGGCATTTTCTCGCCTGGTCCTTGTTGTCCTGGACGGATTTTTCCATATTTTTCAAATAAATGTCTGTATCTTTGTCAATTTTGGCTGCAATATCTTCCTTGGAACCCATGCGACGAGCTTCATATTCTCGAAACTGACGCTCTCTCTCCCTTCTGTAAGCTTCAATTTCCGCCTGAGCCTCATCTCTAGCTTGTTTGATTCGTTTCACTTTACCTAAATAACAGGAAATACAGTTGAAAGTTAATAAAATCGAATTAAGCGACCATCTGGACTACCGAAATTAAAGTACCCGAAAAAAAACCCGAATGTTTATTTATAAATGCGCTCGCTTTTAAATGACAAATTATGTCGACTGATTCTCTCTCTCGCTTGCTCACACAAACAAACAACTCGTTGGCATTATAATATTTCTAAAATTAAGTAGACCCGTGTGTTATTTTCTTTAAAAAAAACGATATAGCTGGATACTTACGTTTCCTGGCTTCTGCCACTTTTTCAGCAGCTCTTTTTTCCGCTGCCAATAATTGTTGGATACCATGAGTTTGATGGCTGGCCATTTTTCTGATCTCTTGACCGGGAGGAAGTCACTTATTTAATGCCAACACACTTAGACGCACAGAAAATTATTTGCCTCAATTACTAAATTGTTTTGGGAAAATATTTAATGTGTTGCCTGAATGGAGAGTGGGAAACGCGCTACTAAAATAGATTAATTTAAAAGGCTTTTAACTGGTTGTCTACTTCAGGGTACCTCAAATATATTAAATATTTCACATAAAACTAGAAAAGTTTCCAAATTAAAAAACAAATTAGAAGTACTACAAAGATATCAAAGATCCCTTTTTCTCTCATTTTGGTTTAATCTTTAACTAGAATAAGCTGAAAAAGTTTACATATATCATAAGAGGAAATATGCCACGAAAGCCTCTTTGCAGTCCATTCGGCATAGCCACAAATACAACTGGTTAAGGCACATTCTACTATTACATTTAGGTAATACAGTAACCTGAGATTATACTACACGCATGGAAAATGGTTCTACAACTGTTCATGTCATATTGGGAAATATTGAAGGGCTTAATTAGTATTATTTTTTAAGGATTTATATTAAAAAAATCAATACAATATACTTGGTGAAGGAGTGAATGGTCTATAGTTAACCTTCGGACTACAACGTGAAATGTCAGAATTTATACTACAACGTCGGGTCTTTTTGACCCAATGGACTTTTTAGCAGTAATTAATAATTGTTTCCAAAACATAAACTTTTATTAAGTTTTTAGAATAACAAAAAATAAAAATTCTTATAAAAATAATAAAAAACAAGGTAACTTCGAAAGGTACTAAAAATCCCAAGCCCTTTCTATGACTGCCCTATGAAATAAATGCGTTCTTGACGCTATCGGGTCATTTTGACCCGCACGTTGTAGTCCGAAGGTTAAAGACACGGACAATAGTTAATACTAAGCTTCAATTCCTTTTGAGGAATGGGATAATATCTCTCTAGAAAAATTTAACCGGATATTTCATATTCGTTGCAGAGCAACGTCCTCTGCAATTAATATTAGTAAAGAGTTTGCTTACACGTGATCAATTTTTTTGTCTCACACTGTATACTTTTTAAGATCATTTTGAGTAGATATACTTTACGATAATAAAATAATAGAATGTTAAGTTTGTTTTAATATTGATTTTACATTTTTAATAGATAAATAACGAGCGCAGACTTACGTTTTCTGGCATCCGCTACTTTTTCGGCCGCTTTTTTTTCAGCTGCCAAAAGCTGTTGGATGCCCTGATTACCTTGAATTTGACCTAAACCAGGCATTTTTTTAATTTACCTTTTCGCAATCAAAAAATCACTTTTTCTTTTGTAAAATAGATAATTACAGTTTATATCAGTTAATATGAAAACAAATTGACACAATCGATATTTGACATATTTATGTCAACGATCTGTCATAGTCATTTTTCAATTTTTATTCACTTGGATAATGTATTGAAAAGAGAAAACCTTAAGTGACGTTTCAAAATAACTGTCAATGGTTAGATGGATTTCATTTTATTTTAACGTGAATCAACTAGAGAGCGCCAAGTGCCTATACCAAATTAGAAAAGGTTATTTCCATGTTTTTTTTCACGAATTTGACTGATTTTCTATACTAAAAAATATAAAAAATGGAAATAAAACCTTTAGAAACAGAAGTTTCCTCCAAACTACGTTCATCTTCTTTAATAAACAATGTTGCCCAATGTGTATACGAATTGGTAATCCTTCATAATTTTTGAAAAAATAATTTTATATAAAATTTGAACATTTGAAGGTGTGTAATAGTCTGGATGCCAAATCAACTTCAATTGCAGTTCGAATAAACCTTTTGACATTCAAAATTCAAGTCGCAGATAATGGTGAAGGTATAACAAAGGAAAATATGGAGCTTATTGGACCTCGTTATTCGACTAATAAATGTCACACTCTTAGCGATCTGAAACATTTAAAAACGTATGGTTTCAAAGGTGAAGCCCTTGCGAGTATTTCAGAATTTAGTGCTAGTGTTTCTATTCAATCCAGAACTAAATACTCAAATGAGACTTATAGCAAAGTTTTGGCAAAAGGTAAAACTAATGAAGTAACATTAGTGAAAACTAGACCAAGTGTAGGAACTACAGTAACTGTTACCGGATGGTTAAATAATATACCAGTGAGGCAACGGAGATTAATACCTCAAGTGGAGCTTGAAGAGGTGAAAAAGACCCTTGAAAGCCTCCTACTTGTTAACCTGAAAACATCTTTTACATTAAGAAATGACATTACAGGGCTTTTAATAGTAAACAGTCCAAAACACGACAACGTATTAAGTGCGTTTCGGCACTTACATTCAGAAATCAACGATTCATTTAGTCTTTTTAAAGTAACCAAAGGCACGGTGTCAATTGAGCTGTTTATCAATAAAGATATTTGCTTATCCAGACAACTGCACTACATCTATGTGAACAAAAGACCTGTGAAGAGCGGTCGTATTGAAAAGATTATTGAACGATTATCTAATAAATGGGGTATAAAGAAATATCCAGTATACATAATTCGTCTTAAATGCCCTGAAATTTATGTCTGCACTTTTCAGAATGAGGTTGACTTTACATGTTGGAACCTTATTGAAACTTGTTTAAACAAATTAGAAATTGGAAATGACATATTTAAGGAGCCTGTGGAAGCACAAGAAGGGAAAGATTTTGAATCCAAACCACTCAAGTGGAATAGAACCGTTCAAGGTCAAGCTTTTAAAAGAAAATTCCACGATGTTGTAGATAATTTTGAAAGTAGGCATTTGCAGACTCAAACAGCCTCTGCAAATTATGCGATTGAACATTCTGAAATTGATATAAAAAGTCCGTTAAGAGCGAAATTTGAAGTTTCCAAAAAGATAAATGAATTACCGATAAATATTGAATCTGCGCATATTTCAGATCTGAAAGCAGACGAATCTTATGGCAAAAATTTAATAATGAACATATTTCTCATGTCAATTCAAGTGTTTCAACATAACAGAGAGCCTAAAGAAAGTAGTGACAAAAGTTTGAGTCCAAAAACTGTTAAAGAATCCAACTTTTCGTTTGAAACTGTTCCAAATATTATAAATGGAATTGATGCTAGTATGCCAGTGAATGTGAATATTAAGGAAAAAGTGACAAAGGAGAAAGAAAACATATTTCAGACTAATCACAAAGAATTAGAAAAACAAAAGATCTTTCAGACAGAATTGTCCAGTATGTTGGATGATGTAATTATTAGTAAAGAACTCCCATTGACCAAAGAATGTAATCAACGTGAAGACTATATTCGACCGATGGAAATTTTACAAAAGCCAATTGATCAAGAAAATAACAATAACGTGTTTTCCCATAAAAAAAGGAAATTGATAGGCGTTCCACAAGAAACAGATAACACTGAACCTAAATTATTTTTCAGAGGGATTAAAAAGACTTTGGATAGTTCTGCTAGTATTTGCTTTGTTGATGCTCAAAGTTTAGAAAATAAACATGAACCCATTGAATTCGCTTTAAAACCCACAAAGGTGGAAAAATCGCAAGTTCCGGTTAACGCCAAAGCTCAATGTTCGTATCTTGGAGATTTGGACAACAAAACTGATTTAATTTTAGTGAAAAGAAATAGTCGTTTATCTTCTTCAAAAACGGATTGTCGTCATTTTATTTATAACTTTTCTGCGAATTCCCCATTAATTGATGATCGAAAGAAAAATATTTCAAATATTTTTGAAAATGAGGCCCAATGCGATTTCGACTTCGTAGAAAAAAATCAGAAGGAATATCAAGTCAGAAAGTCGGATTTAAATAGGATCGTTATCGATTCGCAGAATGAATGGCACAGATGTTTTAATGAGAATAACAAGAAATTCTTTTTCAATCCTCGAACTGGTAAGTAAGACAACCTTGACCTTTTGAGGTCCCCTCTACCCATATTTTAATAAAATTTTGCACATTTATAGGACTTTGAAAAATAATAGACAATTTTTTTTTTAGCGGCGGTCATCAAGGGTTAAGGGGGAAAACTATTCCCAAAATTTGGACAATTTTTCGTTTTCTGACGATAACTTTTGATCCAGATGAGTTAGAATAATGAAAAAAAAAGTAAAATATTCGTCTTTTAATTTCCTATCGATCTGTAAAAGTTCAGAATAAATATCTCATCTTTTTTGTTTGGAAAATTTCACTTTTTTTGCCCTCGTTCTTATATTTGTTGAGCTGTCTCATTCAATTTTTACTATTTTATAGAGAAAATATTACTCAGAACAACGCTGCAAACTAGAGCCCAAAAAAAGTTATAATTGCTTAAATAAAAAGANTCGGATTAAACCTACCAATATGATAAACACGTATACCAAATTTCGTTAAAAAATTTTAAGCCGTTTGGAAATTAAAAAATAAAAACTGTTCTTTTTTCTTAAACTTTAACATTCTGTATTTTGGTAAGGAAGCATTTCCGGACCCATATTCATATGAACTTTTTTGCTTAAAATATGACGAGGAATAACTCCTTAAAATTAAAATCATCACTTATGTTACACCCTGTATTATGGTAGGCATTATAATGTCAACCACCAAGAGACAAATAAAAGACAAACCTATATGTTTTTGCACAAGGGCCAACTCTATTTAGAAACGGAAAGTTTAATATTGGCTATGCAAAAAATATATACAGTATAGTTAATCTAAAGAGCTATTGAATACACAAATAGAGACAACAGAGTAGTTAAAATCATACATCATCCAAGCAATAGCTACGTGATGTAAGTTGCATGCAAGTACCTAACAATGTTACACTTATTCTCCACAAACAATATTCGAAAATGGGCGTTACAAGTTACACCGGGACTTAACAATATATACAGACAAGATAGTAGTATATAATAGATCAAATATAATTTTTCAGGATATACAGCAAAAGATTATCTGTATCATAGATATAGAGGTGCCGTTTGATCAAAATTTAATTAAGAAGTATACCTAGAAAAAAGGAAAGTATCTGGAACTGACAATTGAAATAAAACGAATCTGGAAACAGAAAGAAATATATATAGTGCCGTTCATTATATCGGTAACAGGTATCACTTCTAATTCCTTCCTTAAACATCTCAGACAAATCTCTGTTGAAAACAGTGTACATAAAATAGCGTAGAAAGCGTATATACAATGCAACAAGGTCGTTCTTAAACCATAAATAAAATTTTGATGGTCTTGGTATACCTTTATTTATCAGGAATATTTACCAGAATTCCTGTGGAATATGAGGACGATAATAAATAATAATAAAAATACATTTTACAATTATTATAGTATGTGTGAGTAGTTCAGGTCTTTTCTGATCGGTCTACATATGTGGACCTGACAGACTTGCCTATCTGTTATTTCAGAATGTGTGTAGCCGAAGTAAGACCTATTATTTTGATTTTATTTATTGCAGAAAACATTGTCTATGTATGGATTTTAAGTTTTTATATTTTAGATAGAGATGTTACTTTGTCAGAACTGAAATTGTTTTTTGAAGAAGTATACAGGAACAAGACGAAAATGTTTGATTCAAATATACCGAAGATTCAGTCCAATGTCCTTTTTTCGAATTCGATCACTTTCAGTGCAAAATCATTTGAAAATATCCGCGTAATTGGACAGGTAGATAAAAAATTTATTGCTGCCTTGGACAAATCCATTAACCTCTTACTGTTATTCGATCAACATGCTGTACACGAACGAATTCTTGTAGAAAAATTATCTAAAGGTGCTTTATCCCAGGCAAAATTATTTTTGTTATTAATATTAAATCTTTTATAGCGTTAAGAGGTGTTAAAACGGTATATGAACCAAATTTAACAATTTTTATGCCCCATAACGATCTAAGCCTGTTACAAATCCATTCAACTTATCTCGAGACTGTGGGATTAAATATGAAATATTTTACCGATGGTTTACATGTAACTCACATACCGCTTTGCCTAAAAGAAAAGTGCATTTCCGAAGTAAGTGTGTAATTTAAAAAACATAAAAATTGGAAAAGAAAGAAAAATTAATTTTTATTCTAGAATAGCCAATCTCAATTGAATGGTTTAATAGGAGACCTCATTAGAGAAGTATTGGACTTTTTGAAGGCTACAAGTGGCAGTACTGCAGAAGCAGTGCTACCAAATATTATTCGAACTATTATTAATTCAAAAGCTTGCAGAGGTAAATAGTACTAATTGTATTGTAATGATAATATTAAAATTCATCGGGTATAGTAAACTATGCCAAATAGTTTTTAAAAATTTTAAGATAAAATATTTCCATTAGTTGTTATTTTCATTCATATTTTGAATTTTATGTAGGTGCTGTTAAATTTGGAGAAGATTTATCAATTGAACAATGTCAAAATTTATTGTTCGAAGTGTCCAAGTGTCAATTACCATTCCAGTGTGCTCACGGTCGTCGAACATTAACTCCAGTAGTAAGCTTGGATGAAATTAAGTTTCTCGAATGTACATTGGAAAAACGAAAACCAAATTTTCAAAAACTTTTGCCCAAAAATTATTAGTCACAAAAAAAAATTGAAAAACCAATGAAATTTTGTTTAACGTAAAAATCATTTTCCAACGCATTATTGGTACAAATATAGTGATCATGAAAACTAACCCATCCAGGAACTTTTTATTTCCTGTTTTATGTTTACCACTTATATTGAGTATTTGAATAGTTAGATTTGCGAATCTAAAAGTTAGTTGAGAGTCGATTTGATAAGTGTACTAAAAGAATTTTGAATATTAGAAAGGTTTTTACAAGTTGACAGGTGCAATTTCTAACACTGTAGCAAAAAATATTTTCGAGCTATTTCAATTTAGTCTCTGTATGTGTCTAAAAATGTGTCCGTTTCGTAACTATGAGCGAGACTTGGATCTATACATCCAGTGCAGAACGAGTGGTGAATAATAAAAAGTAATTAGTTGATGAAAATTTCGAACGAATACCTTATTTGCCTCATTTAGTTTTTTCAAACTATAGTTTATATAAAGTGACTAAACAATAATCAGGCTTGTTTCAATGACCTTGTTTACAATAATTCACCAAAAAATATAACATATTGAAATAGCAAATTAGTCTTAGTAAAAAATATATGTTTTTATCAAATGTATATTATTACCTTATATTTACCGCTAAATTTTGTCTTATCTAATATATTACCAATTATAATGTTAACCCTTTAGTTTTTGTAACTAATAAATAAAACAACGAGTGATTATAATATAAATATAAATATGTAGTCCCGTATAATTGTGTCTCATTAGCAATTAGAAATCGAATAGGAAAATGCTAATTGCGTTATTGTCAGTTTTTTTCTTTTCACTGTAAAAGGGGGCATTTGTTTGGGCGAAAATGGTAATTTTGAAGACTTTGTTAATATGGTGGATACAAACATATCGGCTGCTAAGCAATATGTTATTTCACAATGGAACGACGAAGTGTTAAAAGTTGATAAGCCCAATCGTGTCCATTGTAAGTTTTTAGAATTACCTTATTTACACATTATAAATGTTGATTTCTTCATCCAGTTTATGGTTACTATGATTTTATAATAATTGGGGCTGGTGCTGCCGGAGCAGTAATTGCCAGTAGACTTTCCGAAATTAATAAATGGAAAATTCTACTTTTGGAAGCGGGAGGACCAACCAACGATTTTATAAAAATTCCAGGAATGGCCCTATATAGTTTTCACTCAGATTTTACCTGGGGTTATAATAGTACACCGCAAGAAAATGCCTGCCATGGTGAGTTAAATTAAGGTAAGACACATGAACTGAACTTAAAAACCTGTTTTTTAGCATTTCTTAACAACGAATGCTTTATGATCCAAGGCAAAGGTTTGGGTGGTACTACTATTCTTAATGCTGCTATATATTCCAGAGGCCATTCTGAGGATTTTGATCGTTGGGTTAGTCTATACAAAATATTTTAATGTTATATTATTAGCGATTCTTTAGGAGAATGTCTTTGGCAATCCTGGATGGTCTTACGAAAAAGTACTTCCTTATTTTAAGAAATCAGAACATGCTGTTTTTACTCCCAGAGATGAAGAATATCATGGCGTCAATGGCCCTCTTACCATTAGTCATACTAACGTGACTCCAGGTTTGGTATGTATATATTTATATATTTTTTTTAAACAATTGAATGGTTGGAAATTTTACTCAAAAAGTTACAAAATAATATATTGTAATAATATGACAAAATGATAATTATTGCAAAATTGTGAAATTTGCTCAAAGAGTGAAAAGACGGTTGTACTGACCGGAATTACATTTGTTGATCTGCTCTCCGAATTACGTAGGTATTTTATTTTTTATGCTACCTGTATTGATATCATTATCAGTAAAACAAATGCGCATTACATGTGTTTTGAAGCAAACCTCGTATTAATATTTATAACTTAACGAACATCTTTGATTTATTTTAATTAGAATCCAGTACTTATTAAAGCTGCCGAAGAACTGGGCTTGGATTATTTAGAGGATTATAATGGTAGATACCATAATGGAATTAGCATAACTCAATTTGATCTGAAGGGAAATGAACGAGTGACCTCAGCCAGTGCCTTTCTGGATGATTTTCGAAATAAAAAAAATCTGGAAGTTAGTCCATTTAGTTTTGCAACCAAAATACTTATTGACCAACGGAAACGAGCTTACGGAGTACGATTTATTAAAAATGGAAAAATTTATGTAGCTAAAGCACGAAAAGAAATAATAGTCTCAGCTGGAACGTTCAATTCGCCTCAATTATTAATGCTGTCGGGGATTGGACCAGAAGATCACTTAAAAAGTCTTCAGATTAAAGTGATACAGAATTCGCCAGTGGGAAAAAATCTTGAGGATCATTTAATGTTCATTGGAGTGCATTTTCGGTGAAACTTTAGGATCATTGACATTTCATTGACCTCCAGACCCAATTTTTAGGACAAATACTCCATTCAATAACCATACGTTGAGAGAACAACTGAAATTATATATAAACCATCAGCGTCCTCTCACAGCTGGAATTGGTTGTGAATTATTGGCCTTCAGAAATAAGCAAAATGATGAAACCAAAAGACCTTATATGGAAATTATGTTCAATAATCCATCCTTTGATGGGGAAGTTGGAAACCTGTCATTTTTGTAAGAAATGAGTTGCATTCGATTAATTGCCCCTCGAGTTTTTTTTAGATTAAAACCCGAATATATAGAGCTGTTCAATCAAATCAATCCGGCCACTGATTTCTGGGCCAATGTCCTTTTGGTGCATCCCAAATCTAGGGGTTCAGTTACGTTACGGTCCAAAGACCCTAAACACAAACCTATCATTAATCCACAATTTTTATCTAATGAAGAGGATGTTGAAAGTTTATATGACGCAGTGCAATTTGTATTGAAATTGAATAATACGCCAACATTTAAGGAGAATAATTTTCGATTATTGGTGTTGGATTATCCAGGATGTACACATTTAGAAAAACTTTCTAAACCATGGTGGTTGTGTGCTTTTAAATATTTAACAACAACGGTAATATCAAAGAGTTTTTGAGAACATCTAAAAATGGATATTTCAGGAATACCATCCGGGTGGAACTAACCGAATGTGTCCTGATCCAAAAAATTGCGTGGTTAATTCTAAATTTCAAGTCTATGGAATAGAAAATCTTAGAGTTACTGACATTAGTAGTATTGCTGAGTTAAATTCGGGTCATACTCACGCAGTCGCTGTGATGATGGGCGAAAAATCTGCAGATATGATTAAGCAAAAGTATAAGTTTGAAATCTAGTTATTTTAAATTGATTGAATTTAAATTTAACCGGTGTTTTTGAGCTTGCTTTAGGTTTAAATGGATTTGTTTGGAATGTTTGTTTTAAATAAAGTCAATAGGTTTGATTTATTCTTAAGTTGTATTTATGCTTTGGGAAATACATATTTGAACAAATCTAGTGGTATGTTTGGTTCTTGCTTCATCTTTTTAGATTTATTTCATCTACATAGGTATACAAATGTCTTAAAAATTCGATTACATTTCTTGTGGGATATCGTAATCAACATACGATTTTGACACCTTTTCTCTAAATTTCTTTTGTGAACAACACATTATTTGACAAAAATGCCTGCTATTTTTAACGTATCGCAATGATTTATTCCATTTAACCCATGGTGTTGCCAGCCAGATGGTAACACTAACAGTATCCCACCAAATTTTATTTATTGGGGTTTATGTGGATTTGTTATGATTCCATGTGTATGCTGACCATGGAAAACAAGAGGGGCTAAAATTTATGTGACATTATCCTTGAGTTCTTTTTATTTATTTATGATTGTTATTTTTAATATTTATTTGAAATAAAGATTTTGATAAACTCCGTTCATGGGTTAAAAATGTATGAAATAGACGATGCGATTTAGCGCAGGCGACAGATCGTAACGTACAAAGTAAACGGTATTTTATATTAAACTCTCTTGGCATTCAGTACAATGAAAAAAATTGTTTTCTTTAATACAATTTAAGAAACATAGTGATTGACGTTATATGTTACGTTTATTCGAAAATGGATGCTTATCTACTCGTACAGTGCGACCTAAAAGCAAATAATTCCTGTAAAAACTTTATTCGCTATGTGATTTTGATAATTTTTTTTAATTTTGTAGGACATCTTAAATTTCATTTTACGACAAATTCTTGCTATGTTCGCTTATTCTTAGTTCTACTTTGCCTATTTTTTATAGGCAAAATTCAAGAAAATTTTTAAGGGTTTTTTTTTAGCTTGACTTCAGTCTTGCCTTTAGAATAGTTTAAAATGATTGTTCAAGATTCAGAAATAGAATTGAACGGTTTTTAGTTGACCACTGCGCAAAACGACAAAAGATATATCAACAAATTAGTATTTAAAACTGAAAATACAGCTCTGGTATTTGTTGTAACAGTTGAATGGGTGATAAGAAAAAGGATAACATTCCAGTCATGCTTGTTATTGGAAAATCAAAAAAAACTATTTTACTTGGAAACCATTAAATTTAGAAAAAAAACCTTTTAATTGGTAAAATTGCATATTTCAATAAAAGATAATTAAGAGTAAAGTACAAAAGATTTCTAACTGTTAGATAATTTAATATCAGTATGTGACACTGTAGGAATTCTTTTTCCATCTAAAACAGATAACGTGATTTAAACGCAATGAAATAAGGCATTTTTGTTTAAATAAACAGTTTAGAAAATAAAATAATAATTAACATAATTTTTCGTCTTCTGGATTACTGGTTTATCTATTTGTAGTGGGATTTCCAAGAATCTCAATATAAAAGAGTTTGCAGTTATCAGGTATATGTATACAGTGGAACCTCGTATAACGAGCATAATCCGTTCCTAAACCTTACTCGTAATGCGCAATACTCGTTAAGCGAAACTATTTTTCCCATAAAAATTAATGTAAAACCGGATAATGCGTTTCATTTCGAAAGAAATTTGTACATCTTTCTTTTTTCAAGAAAGTTGTTTAAAGACATTGTCAAAATGCCTTTAATGATACATTGTTTACATTTTTTTAAACAACACCCGTAAAAGCCGACAAGGGAAGACCGATTTTCGATTAGAGCCCTGTGACGCGGTTAAATTCCTAGTGTCGGTAAATAGATCAAAGAAATTGATTTTTTGTACGTATCTGAATGATCCTTGAAGGCAACTCTATGTAGTGCGTGATAAAAAAAAGAAGAGTAACAAATGTTCCATCAAAGAAAGATTAAAAGTTTTGTTCAAATACGTAAAATTGCATGTGACCTCACGATGCTTCTCATTCGTCATTCGTTCTGCGAAACATCACTCGTTAAGAGAGTCGTTTTTCTAAATTTTATTTCACTCGTTAAGCGAATTACTCGTTTTGGTAGGTACTCGTTATGCGAGGTTCCACTGTAATTAGTTATTTTTTAAACATAATTTAATTTCATGGAATTAATAAGGGATTCTACCATTTTACCATTGTAGGCTTTAAATTAGGAAGATTCACACGAACTTGTTTCATTATATTAAAAAGTTCATATATCAAATCATCAATGAATTCAAATGCCTTAATGTAGCCTTGGATGTAGGTAAGTTGCGTGTATTCACTAATGCTAAATGACTGCTTTTCCTCAATATCCCTGGCAGTCTTTTTTTTTCATTGGAATAGAAATAATATTCAGGGAATATTATCATTTTTCAACTCAACGACGGAAAGGCTACCTGTATTATTAAATGAAGCGGGATATAATATGCTTTTTTTTGTTCTTTACGGGTTTCCAATCACCCATTCTATTTTAGGTTTTTAAAGATAATGCCTCTCAGATAACCACCGTTTTCTTTGATATATTGGTGCAATCTCTCTCTGAAATTAAACATAACGTGCTTTGAAAGATCTTCGCTTATCAAATTTATCCCTTGATGAATCCTCTTTTTGAATTCAAGAGGTGTTTGAGAACGAGTAGAAAACACTCTAGATTTTAAGTAGCTCCACAAAAAGAAATCGGGGACCGTCAAATCTTCTTTTAGTTGTTCTTTCGTTAATCTCTGGATTATCTCTAACTTGTATGGGTGAAATTTCAAATCCAGATGTAAGATTTGTCCCAAACTTCGCTCGGAAATTCCAAGTGCAAGCGACTGTCGACATGGGGAATGTTGAGGACTTCATTCAACGGTTACGCTAATCTTTTCAATATTTTCTTGTTGACGAACTGTACAGATACGACTGGCAACAATTTTTAGGCAACAATGTCCCTTTCATCAAAATTTTTTATCCATCGCATAATTGCATTTCTTAAAAGAACTTTTACACACACTGGCAAATTAAATTCACGACGAAAATATCTCTGAGCTTAAACCCGTTAAATTCTATTGCTGAATCCTTTACTTCAAATTTCGTTAAAAATGTTTCATTGATAAAAAAGTTGTTAAAAAAGTGTGACAATGATAAATTAGGTTTTTTTAAACGCAATCCCCTTTTTTCTGTTGCCATTTTTGGATTTATAGGCTAATTTATGTAAAGTTTTTTTAGGGTTAAAATTTATCGTTTCAAAGTAATATCGAAAAATTTTAAAATTTTGATGGTTACAGAGCCCCACGGAAATCGGTGATATGCCCTAACCAAAGTGAATTTTAGAATCGGAATTGTGAGGCTCCGACAGGACGTCATCAGCTACGTTTTACAGTTTTTACGTATTTAAATTTGAGAAAATGTCAACAAAAAAAGTGGTTCTATTTAAAAAATAGTTATTTATGTAATAAGTGTGTAAAGGGATGTTTTATGGCATGAGCTCGGAGCTGTTTTGCGCCGAACCGAAGGTGAGATCCGAGCGAATGATATAAAACATTTTTACTCACGTATTGCATACAATATTTTTTCTACAGCGGAAATTTTAAGAAAAAACTTTTTTCGACATTGACAGACATCAAAACAGTTCTCTCAAAATGACTCTCATATTATGAACTTGCGCACTGCGAATTTACTTTACGCACACTAAACCAGTTTGCACTAGTTTTATAATTCAGCATGGATAAAGAAGCACTTTTGATACGGTTAGCAATGTGTAAAACGATGTTTTATACTCGTCTGTAGAAAAACCTAATTTGTTATTGCCACATTTTTAAGGCGGATCCGACACGTTAGAAAATTATTTCTAGAAATATCTGGTTATGTGCTGTATAAGCCTACAGAAAAACGAAAATCCTATCTTGATTACTGTATGAGCTATGGAAGNAATTTAAAAGATTATTTATAAATTTAATAAGTAAATTTTTTTTTTACACAAGGTATTCTTTCTTTAAACTATCGAATGCATCAAGAAAACAAAAGATTTCCATTTACATAACAAAAGATACGATCCTTTCTTCTGAAATAAGGATATCACATATTTTTCCGTTTACAGAGTTATCTGTCGCGAATCGAAAAAAAAGTTTCAGACAAATTTTACATATTTTTAACCGTAGAATCCGAATCTGCAATAAAAAATTGGGATTGCCATTTAAGATTTCAAAGTTACCCCCGCCCCATCCCTAAAGGCTAGGGTTGAGAAGTCGTGCTTAATGTCATTGAATGGGTCCTTTTTTACTGAACAACTTTTATTTGAAACTTTTTTCAATCCGATGCCTAATTTTCGAGATATTCCGATTTGTCAGGTTAAATGGACCACCCTGTATAATCGTTTGTCAATTAGTAGAAATATAGTCATTAAAATAAACTGTACAGAAACTAGGGCGTGACAAAAATTTTTTCTCAGAAAGACCTATACAATAAACAAAAATGACGAAAATCGCACGGCAACTAAAGATTTTACAGGGGTGGTTCGGTTTTAAGCGGGTCACCCTGTATGTATATTTTTTACAAACGTTAAATGACTATTTTATAACTACTATATTTATGTTCCTTTTTAAGTCTCTTTATCAGATATTTTTTAACAAAAGGTTTTATTAAAATTAATGAGTTAGTTTTTTTACAATTTGTTATGCACCATTATAAAAGTTGTTCGGTATTAACAAGGCAACTATTAATATGAAAATGCTGTCATATTTATTAGTTGCAATTCCACTTTTTATGGTGCAAAAGGGCTTCGGTTTAGGCGAAAATGGAAATATAGAAGAACTTTCTGCTATGGTGGAATCGCATATTGTGGCAGCCGAAAACTATGTACTTCCCAAAGATAATGCGAAATTAATTAAAGTTGATCCATACAAAATCGTTGGATGTATGTAAAGATTAGAACAGAAAAATATCAGTGTATATACATAATATATATTACATATGTATGTATATATTATATACATATTATGTACTTTTGTTAGATTATGGTACATTTGATTTTATTATAATCGGTGCTGGTACGTCAGGATCCGTAATTGCTAATCGGCTCTCTGAAATTGGTAATTGGACAGTTCTTCTTTTGGAAGCAGGAGGACATGCAGATGATTTTTCTAAAATTCTTGGGTTATCTTCATATTTATCATATTCCGATTTCAACTGGGGTTACAATTCAACAGAACAACAAAATGCTTGTTTAGGCAGGTACATTTTAAAATTATGGAATCCAAATTTTATGCATTGATTTTTGTTTCCAGGAAGAATAAACCAACAGTGTTTTTTGACTCAGGGCAGAGGACTTGGAGGTAGTACAATACTTAATGGGGCATTTTATGCTAGAGGTCATCCAGAAGATTATAATCGTTGGGTTCGTATAAAAAGTAAATAAAAATCATTTAAATACCAATATTTGTGTAATAAGGAATCAGTTTACGGCAATCCTGGATGGTCATACGATAAATTATTGCCTTATTTCAAAAAATCCGAACATGCCGTTTTTTATCCTAGGGACAAGAAATTCCATGGAGTTTATGGCCCTTTCACTATCAGTCAGGTCAATTCGACTCCTGGATTGGTACGTATTAAGATCAATGAAATGAAAGTGGTATAAGACTAAAAGCACAATACGTAACAAATCGTAAAAAAACAAAACATTTTTGGTTCGTTTCATTAATGAACATTTGTAATACAGCTTTCGTACATAAAGAAACTTTCATTAAAGTCTATCCCTTGAAAAACGCAATAATAATTCATACAAATCTTACTTTAGGATTCCATTTTAATTAATTCTTGTAATGAAATCAAAATGCAGTATATTGAAGACTATAATGGTAAAAATTATAATGGAATCAGCACGCCTCAATTTGCTGTCAAAGGAAATGAGCGGGTGACTACAGCCTCAGCATTTTTGGACCCAATTCGCTACACTAGAAAAAATCTTAAAATAAGTCCTCATAGCTTCGTGATTAAAATACTTATTGATGACAGTAACAAGGCCTATGGAGTGAAATTTATTAAAAATAATCGTATTTATAGTGCCAATGCTATCAAACAAGTAATAGTTTCAGCGGGAACAATCAATTCTGCTCAGTTGTTAATGCTTTCGGGAATTGGGCCTAAAGATCACTTGGAGAGTTTGAACATTGAAGTAAAACGAAACTTACCTGTAGGCAAACATCTTAGTGACCACGTGGTATTCTCTGGAATCTGTTATAGGTGAAACCTTTTTTTTTTAATTAAGCTGTACCATGTAATGGATATTCTTTTCTACCAGAACAAATACCTCATACACCAGACACATTCTGAAAGAACAAATTGAACTCTATGTGAAACATGAAGGTCTTCTCGTTAAAGGACTTGGAGCTGAAATGGTAGCCTTCAAAAATTTTGAAAGCGGTAAAAAAAATAGAGCGGACGTTGAAATAATTTTCGCCGAATTTCCAATTACATACGGTAGTAAGACTGGAAATGTTCAATTTTCGTGAGACTTCATTTTTTTTTTAACTTCGTCAAGTAAATATTACATTTTTTTAGTCTCAACAAGGAATACACAAATCTAATGAAATCGGTTAATCCCGATACTGATATGTTCTTCAGTTTGTTCTTATTACATCCTAAATCCAAAGGTACAGTTACATTAAAATCCAGATATGCAAAAGACCATCCAGTCATCAATCCTAACTATCTATCTGAAATAGAAGATGTTGAAAAATTGTATAGGGGAGTTGAGTTTTTGCTGAAATTTAACCAAACTGTTACATTTCAAAAGAATAACATACATTTACTGTTACTCGATTATCCTGGATGTACTCATCTAAAACAACTTTCAAAACCATGGTGGATATGTGCTATTAAACATTTGAGTTCTACGGTATGTTCCCTATTATGCTTTTTTATTTAAATTCTGATTAACAACATATTAGGTATACCATCCAATTGCAACCAACAGGATGTGTCCAGATCCAGAAAAATGTGTAGTAAACTCTCAGCTTCAAGTCCACGGATTGAAAAATCTTCTAGTGGCTGATTGTAGTATAATTCCTGAACTTATTTCAGGTCATACACATGCGGCAGCGTTAATGATAGGAGAAAAAGGGGCCGATTTGATTAAACAACAATACCCTGTATAAATATTCTTTATTTATTACACGAATTGGGGCTTTTTGTAAAATAAATTTTGTATATGTATGTACAAAGGCAGTTTCTAATTACATATTCAGGCTGTCATATGATGGAGGTGCTAAAAAAAGGGAGGATTTAGTATATTTCAAAAATCTATTATTTGAAAATTAATTACGATTTGATCCAGGATATCCCGAGGCTTCCAATGATTTATCATTTGTAGGTGGGGCACTTGGTGTTGGATTTCCAGGACCACCTACCCAACCCAATGTGGGATATATATTTGGTCCAGAAGGTGGTTCTATAGTGGAAGCATTTTGAATTGCGAGTGGTATATGTCCCACTTTGGGAAACATTCGGATTTCAAGGTTTCGGTGCATTGAAGGCAGCTGAGCTGTTATCTGAAAGTTATTGTTAATTGTAAAGATGCATCCAAACAAAAGAGGCTAACATATTTCAGGAGCATGGCATCACATCAAATGACTGAATGTTGTCTGAACCAATTTTTTTCTTAATCACTCTTTTGGTCTTGATACACTTTAACAAGCAGTACTTACTGTACATCTATATTCTACTGAAAACAAGTTGCATTGGGTGAAATTTGGTAAAGTAGCATCTCGAGGTAGTGTTACTTTAAAGATGTAAGTGTTATCACCATGAGCACCAAGGCCAACGTCTTGTAAATGAACAAGAAGATTTTTGGTAGTTTTTTCCTCGCGATTAGGATCCGTAACTTTATAGGTGAATATCTGAAAATAAATGAATTAATGAGCTTTTAGAGTGATTTTAAGAAAGATTTTCACACCTGTTCAAACTCCAAACTGACACCTTCTACATTAGTATTTGACATATTGGTAAGTTTAACACTGACTTCTGTACCTTCTCCAGGTATTATAACTTTTTTTGGCAGAGTTACATCCATTGTGATGGCACCTTGGGCGCAGCACCAGCAACAAACAGTTTTCTCGTCAGAATAGTGCGTTGGTTCCTAATAAATAAATCAATAAGCTCAGATTAGATTGGTTCAGTAGACACGCCAATCGTGCTATTCGGTACTTACTAAATCGTCTGGTCTAGCGATGAAATTCAAATCCACAGGCGAATTGACCACAACAACAAAATTGTCATCATAATCAAACGCCATTGGTCGATCCACATTAGCCGATACAGTATAAGTCACGGATCCCTCTGGACATTGATAGGTCGATGGTATATTTTGCGGAAGATTAATGTTAAATGGAAAAACATGTTGGCCGGCTGTTAATTGCATTGAGGCGTTTTCTAAAAAGTGAATTATTTCGAAACGTAACAAAGAGTTTTTTTTTATAAATAATGGTTATTTACGATCGCCATAAACCCATTGTTTGAAAATGATTTCTTCCCGATCTCCATTGAATTGAGTATCTCTATTTTTCTGTTCCCGACTTTGTGAATCGTAATAGGATTCTGTTCCTAACCATTGAGTTCGCTCTGTGAATTTTAAAGTGAGTTTTACTCCTAAAAACTGCATAAATAATGTTCATGTTAACAAAACAATTGTTTTATTACCCCGACACTTGATTGCCGAATCGAAATTTAAAATAATTCTTCCCTGTATAGTTTGCCCTGGTGAGTAATACCCTGTATAATTGTCTAACTGTAGTTTGCAGTGCGTCTGCATTGTTTTGAGTTGTTACGCCACTGTTTTATTTTCAACAGCTGATGAAGAGCACGCGCTTTACAAGTCAATGGGAGTGTACGTATAACCTAATTGTATATAGAATTAAAAGGGAAGCAATGATTTATTGTAGGATTTCCACGATTATTTTTATACAAAATGTTAATATTTTACCTGCTCTCACAGTATTTTATCTGTTGATGCGATTAAGTTGGCTTTAAAACAGGAAAAAACACAGCTCTTCTGCACATCTAAAGCACCACAGCTCTTGAAACAACGCCTACAAATATGTGCGCAGAGTTATTTTTGGAAGGTCGTTCTGAATTAAAATAAATATATTTTGTATATGTCGAAGAATTTCAATATAAAGTTGAATTAACATAAACCTGAAATTGAAAAGTGCTAAATTTTAGTATACAGGGTGTTCCAAAAAACAAAGTTGTTCATATTTCAACATCATTTTTTCGCTAAGATATAAGTCAAAACAATTCAAATTATTTTTGATAAAGACATACGAGTATGTGCAGAACTTCAAGATATACATATTCACATCTTCTGATTGCCTGCGTAGGCTTCATTGGACTAGAGATTTTGAAATTTGTTGTGCCACTGTGTAGATATTCNTGACAGCTTCCAGATTAAAACGTTCTCAAAGAAGGGTCCCTCTTGGACATTAACTGGTTCTAGGACTGGCTGTTTTCGACGTTAATTCATATCGAAATTGTCATATGTACAAAATGTTCAATAAAATAATTCCCCAAATGCACTGACAGAAATAAAAGACGGTTCTGTTGGAAAAACAGACTGGAACGTGTTGTTTATATCTGCAAAACTTTAAATGTCGTTCCGTAAAAATGAATAGCCAAAAGTAGTTTTAATACTGTTCGTAAAAAACGTGCATCCATTAAAGGAGGGATCTCTCGAAGGATTGGCAAAGAGAATGCTACTTAGTGTAATTTCGGCGATTAGTAAACTTGTCCTGAGAAAAAAACGTTTCTTAAAAGTTTCGCTGGGTTATTAAGTGGAGTTACAGTTCCTCGCGTGAATATTAAGGATGCGAAAGCGGCAACTTTATTTGTTCTATGTCTTAAGCTAATTAGCTTTGGATTAATCACTGAGAGTTTATGCTTTTTTTTTATCGCACTTTTTTTATACATTTTTAAGGAAATGTTTGTTCCGCTTTTACTAAAATATCGTTATTTTAATAGTAACGATTTGTCATTTTTATAAAGTTGTTGTAAATATACAATAAGTTTCACTTTTTAGATCCTTCTAGATTCATGCGAGAGAAATACTGTTACACAGGCCTGCGATGAACAAATTTACTACATCAATCCACCTGTACTTAATATTATTGGGTGCTGAATTTGAAAATGACACCGAAATTGCTTTATCACATCAAAATTTCTAGATATATAAGTTTAAATAGTAAAAAAATGCTATATCTCAAAATTCTGATGTGATACAGTAATATCGGTGTCATTTTCGAATTCAGCGGACCCAAAAACATAAAATACAGAAAGAATAGTGCACTAACTTTTGTTATTGATACAAATCGAAAGATGTCAGACCATCGTGGAATGGGACTATTTCATTTTTTTAATTATTTGTTTTGCTTTTATCATACTATATACTATTAGACTACATAGTTTATGTGAGTATATAATATATTATAGAATATAGTACATTAATACTTTTAAAATATTTATCGTTATTCTGCTTATTAAATGTCGGAAGTCCAGTTTTTACCGGAAATAACTATAATATCGATATCTTCCATACAGTGTGTGGAATTATCAAATAAAAAGAGATAGAGGATCATTAAAGGAATCTTATAACTGTAAGAAATATGCTTATTTTATTGAAAATAAATAAAGAAAAACGTTGTTTCTCATCTGCTGGCAATTTTTTCTAAATACGCTTACGACATTTGATAAATAGGATAACGTTATGCTGTTCAATAACGAATTGAATTTCGAGTCATAAGAAGATTCCAAGAACAACACAACTAACACTATGTTTCGAAGCAACTCATAGGATCACATGTCTGCTTAATCTATTTGACGAACACTTGCAATTTCTGAACAGATTATCCATATAGGAACACATGTAACAAAACGATATGAAAATAAATCGTTTCTGTATTTCAATAAATGAAAAGGATAAGCTTGGAACTGGTTTCTTTTGACACTTATTTAACTCAAGGGGAATCTATCTATTATATTTAACTTTTTAACTTTAATTACGTACAGTTGTGATCACATAAAAGTTAATGACTATTAAAGTCAATTTTTTTCAGATTTGATAATTTAAGTTTTTTCAAACATAGATAATTGACGTATGTATATTTAAGATTAATTTATTTGTCAGTGTCATGTCAGTTACAATAATGAAAAGGCAAGTGAAGGATTAGAAGTCAGATTTACACAACAACAATTTAATCGTTAACTTTTATCTGATCCCAACTGTACTTATTACAATATGAAATCATACTATTTAATTCAAAACTAATTTGATCGTGAGATCTATTTATTTCAACTTAAGTTTTTATTGTATAGAGTCCGTAGGTATTGCTCTAAAATAACTATCCAGATCCATTATGAATCTCATATGTGATTTAGATTAAAAAAATGTGTAATATAATTTGAACTTTTAGCTGTAGTCTTTTTCTTTACTATAATACTTAAGCTATTTAACTTTGTTTAATATTAGGTCTTAGAGATTGATTAACAATAACTGTTAGTTATATCTGTTAAAATAATAATAATAATAATAGTAATAACACTAAAACCAGTTTGATACATCTGGTTCATAATTATTGCAGTCAAAGATTTTGAAATTAATTGTTAAGTTCCCACTGAGTGCAGTTTCCGCTCGATGTTAATACAGGCTTAATTCATTTAGGCATGGAATCGACTATTGATTTACAGTATGCTGGTGTTCGAAATCAGTTCAAATTTCCAAAATTTGTGCTTTTTATTTGTAACTAATGTTGTAACTAGACTGTTGTAGTTCGAAGTGATTTCTCCATTATTTGCATGGTGCCTCAATGGGGAATATGTCCGGACCACTCGACCACCACTTTAAGGCTGGAGTATTCATTTTTTACAACCAAAATTTTACTATTTTGATCATATAGCACGCTGTGCCAGTTTTTCGCAGTTGAATATCAATAATAAAAGGTAACAGATGTTCTTGTAAATTTGTTCTATACTTTGTAGTGTTGATAGTACCTTAAATAAAAAAAACCTGTATGAGCACATGCAACCCTATGCCATAAGGATTGCAGAAAACTTCACTTTTCTTTTAAGGCAATCTTTGTGGTTTTCGTACCTTGGCATTCCAATGATCCTACGATGGGAATCGCCAACACAGAGTTCAAATTTAGATTCATCCCTCAATCCTATTGACACATTTTCTTTTTTGAGAGAGAAGTCGTTTTTCCTTTGCCAAACTTTTGATTTTTTAACGAAAAACTTACTTTGGAAAACCCTCATCCCATTATTTTCAGTTTTCTCCAATAAGTGTCATTGGAAAGTCGTTTACCCATTGCTTAGGACCATTTTTGAGGTTACTCCTTTCGACGGAGCTCAGCAGATCTTCTTTGATAATTGCACGAAGAATATGTCCATTACGTTATTTTTTTTTACTTAATCAGAATATATTCCAATTTTATGTTCACTAAAATAATATGAGGCAAAGTCCAATGAAAATCTTAAAAAGGTTATTAAACAAAATTTATTAACGGAATGTCAAAAGCAAGTCTCTCATTTATCGACGTAATTTCCATTATGTTCTAGGCACGTTCTCCACCGTTTTCGAAGTGCTTATATACCCGAAGAAAACAATTATTTTGGCCTTGTGCATAACCACTCATACACCGCTTGAATCATTTGATCATAACTCTGAAACTTTTTACTACCTAATGCCTCTTTAAGTTGATCAAAGACATGATAATCGCTTGGAGCGAAGTGACGGGAATAATAATGGTGTAGTAAACAGTCAAATTTCAAATCTTGCACACGCAGTGTTGGTATGTGGCCGTGGTAACGGATAATATTTTCCAAAGAACTTCGTCTTTTGCTCCTGATGACATCCTTGAGACGGTTCTTCACGAGTTTTGATTATGTAGTACTGTTAACAATGATCCTATCGGGCATGTAATCCTCTAGAATTACCCTTTTGCATCCTAAAAAAGGGTCGACAGAACTTTTCCTACCTCTTGTATGCGAGATTTTTTGGCGAAAAAGAATGACACTATTCTTTACTCGTTATTTTTGTTTCAAGTTTATGATAATTCACTCAGGACTCATGTCAAGTTACAACCCCTGCGAGAAAAGCAGCTCCTTTTGCTTTATATCGATATGTGTAAGTTCACAGGTATCACAACATGTCGTTTGAGTTCTGAGGTCCATTCCTTTGGTACATATCTTCCTGACATTTTATGACATTAGAAGATAACGCGTATTATATGATGAATAGAACTATGGCTCACATTCAAAATTTTCCCAATTTTATCAAGGATTGACGATTTTCTTTCACTAAAGTTTAAATTACCGAATTCGAGTTAGGCGTCAGAACGCAATGTGCTTGTTCAGGTCGGTGAGCTAAGAATCAGCTATGAATGTCAACCTGTTTTTTAATTTGTTGTTCCATTTATATAGGCGCTGGAGAAAAAAATATTAATTACGATATTGTAGCTTCGTTATACGATGAATATCAATGGGTTTCAATCCTTCACTTTACAAGAAATCAATAACAGAACATTGTTTCTTCCTGATATAGTGCTGCAATGGAATTGCCATTTTAATTTATCACTGTGGCAACACTTTCAATAATTTTTGCGATATGTCATTAACAAGAACTTCTACGTTTTAAAAATAATATTTCTTCGAAATTGTACGACAGGTTTCGGTTCTCTTAGTTTTTTAAGTCCTTTTTAAGATTTTCATTTGACTTTGCCTGGTATTCTTGATATTTTCTTCGAGAATGCTGAAATTTCAATGACCTTTACTTTTTTCCCCTTTTTTACTCTCTTTTAGTGGGCAGCAATAATGAATGTTCGTATATTATATGAGAATAGTTTTCAATGAATTATTTTGACAGGCAAGCAAATTTTCATGTTTAATATAATTTAAATAGTGATATTTGTGACCAAAACTTCCTCAGTCGGATAAGCGCCTCAATAAATCGTCAGCCATATTTTATAGAGTAAATAAAATATTTATATTTGATGAGAAAATTATGGTCCATTTAATATGCCCTCGACATATCAAACATTTTTTTTTTAATATTATTAGTATTGCAAAATGTATGATTAATAATTATTGTTAATTAATAATTTTTTGTTAATTATAAAATTTAGTGCCACCGGCTTAAGTTAAACCAATAAAAAAATACTTTATGAGAATTTTCAAATTGCGTTATAGATTTTCGTTAATCCAATTCATATGTATGTAAGTGACTGGGCTGGGATATATGTAGGTATAGATTCAAACCGCTAGATGAAAACTATGTAATCGATGTCTATTGTATAGTTTACAATCTACAACAAAAGATTGTAAACTATGCAATGAACGTCTCATTTTGCCACCATTTGCAAAAGTTTAACCCTTTAACCACAAGCAACGAGCTCGTCGATTGTAATGGTTTGAGGAGTCCTTTTTGATCATCTAATGATCGTTGCGATTTTGACATATTTGTCTGTTAAATTGGAATTTCTGTTATTAACAATGGAATTTAAGATTTGGAGAGAATCTGTAGCAATATTCTCAATTTTTTTGTCACATTGTGGAGAGGGGTGTGATTCTATTAGAGTTTCGAAAGATTGCTTGAGAAAAGAGTTGTCTCGTGAAGCTCATTATAAACTATTTTTATTTAAAAAAGGATTTGAAAGACATAACATTTAGCATATTTCATATTGGTTTTTTTGCGTTATTATCGACATTCAACAACATACGCTGTATCTGATTTTGAAGAGAGAAACAAAGATAAATAGCTCTAGATATTTTCCCATCTGTAGCAGAAAACGTCTCTCGTTTATTTCGGGCGACATATATAAACATATATATAATAAATACATNGAAAAGATTCATGTTATAACGAGGGTAGTCGTTAGTTTTAACCGTTGTTGATACTCTAATGGCTTCGGACGTTTAATTAAATATTAAACCGCAATCGCATCTGGTCCTGGGCTATACGACTCTGAGTCAAAATATCCATAGAAATGCACGGCAGGCCGCTCTTCTTGACCGTTACGATATGAAGCCATTTTAGCCAAATTGACTTTTATAAATATTTTCCCCCAATATCGTTTTCTCTGCGTGTTTAGATGTGGATTTTCTAGGGCGAATCGAATGGAATTTGCCTCGGAAACAGTTTAACAGAAAATATTTATGTCTAGAAATAACGTTGCAGAATGGTTTATTTGCTATTTCACTTGACTTTTTGGTTAATGATAATAATAATTTAACGAAAAGGGTGTTCGGGCACAACTTAACGACTAATAACAGTTTCCCTGTAGGTCGTCCAACATGTACTCGAGTAGCTTTACTAGGATTTTGGATAGGAGCAATTTCAACATTTCATCATCAAGTGGCCTTTGGACCAGACAGGATACATCTAAAAATCCGTGACCGACTCCGAATACAAACGGTTCCTTTTTCTTTTCGGGTTAAAGAATGGTAATCTATATCACTTCTTAAAATCGATGAACGGTTTTAGCCGAAAATAGCTTGGGTAAGATAAAGGGAAAAATCATTAAAAATGATATCTTCAGTTAGGTTCACCTACCCACTTCTCGTGCTTTACAATAATGTATTAAAACTCCCTTGAGTAGCGTTAGTTTAAAATTTTTAAAAATTTCACTTAAAAACTTACCCGATACCTTATGTGGAAAGTTCGAGACAATGTTCTTAATCTTGACACGTCTCTAGCTTTAAAAGATTCAGAAATTTGAGCGGTTTATTAAATTTTCTGTTAAAGTTTTCGAATTAAAAATATAATTATGAAGAATTATAGAGCTTGAATGCTTGTATCACGTTTCAAAGGATTTTGGGCTTCAAAATATCCAATGTCTAGGATGTTCACTGTCGTTGATGCGTTAAAATTTAAACAAAAGCAATTTTGAAATATCGTTTAACTTCATGACTGTGCCTCATGTTGAACTGATGTATATACGTTGTTATTTCTACGAAAACTTTAAAAAGTGGTGAAAAATATGAAATAATGGCAACTTTTTTTGAGTACATGTACGAGAATACATGGTGTCCCAGAGAAATCAGTTCAGTACATACATATATCTTATGAGAGTACAAATATCTTTTCAGAAAGATGTTAAGTTGTCAACCTTAATAAGAACGGGAATTATTTATCCGAAAAGTTACATTTAAAATTTCATTCCACATCTCCAAAGATCCACCACATCAAAATTTTTAAACGCAAAGGAGGGTCGAGTGATATTTTGCCTGAAGATTATTTTTATTCTCTTTATGATCATCAATCTTTAAATTTCTATCCATCCAATCTCGAAATATTCTGAGAAAAAAATTAACTTATTTTAATTTATTAAAGGCTGAATGTGATGTGGCCTCCAAATATTGTTGGACGCTTTTTTATTTCTAGTAATGCAAATGGAGAGATCAATCTGGACCTTAACAAAACGCTGTCAATCCAAAAATTACCGATATATTGGAACATCATGGTCAGCTGTTACAACATGAATTGCTAGTTTAACATGAGGTAACATTTCCATATCGTTCTGTTCACGTTCGATATTTTTAAAATGAAGGATTTCCTGGCAGGTAGATTGGCAGAGGAGATCCAGTTGAGTGGAGTGCCAGATCGCCCGATCTCACGCCAATGGGTTTTTTAATGGGGCACTTAAAGACAAATTTTATGCTACGAAACTCGAATCTCTTCAAGATTTACGTAAAGGAATCATTCGTGAGTGTCCTTTGATAAATCCTCAAATTTTAGGTAATGTGCTTTTGTACGGAGAGACCACTTTTAACATCTAATAAATTAAAATAAGTTAATTTTTAATTTTGAACATTTTCAGAATAGATGGATAGAAATACAAAGAAAAAACATGATTGTAATGAGGATGAAACTATCTTTCAAACAAGGTAACATCCGATATTCATTATAAACTAAAAATTTTCAAGTAGTATCCCTTAGGACTGAGGATGAAATTTGAAATATGACTTTTAGAGTAAATTATGTTGCTCTTTATATCAAAGTTGACGTGTCTAACTATTTTCCTCAGACATAATTCAGTAAAGAGATATTTGTGTTTTCCCCTGGACAGTATGTATATAAAAAGAGTGTTCTATTCTGAATGTGTTTTCCGCCCACCAACAGAAACAATACCACGCATTATTCGAGTTTTAAGAAATGCTTGGAAAATCGGAACGGGGGTGGCTCACTCTCTATTTGCGAACTATTCTAAAACTAGATTTCATTAGTAATAAATGATAGCCTACTTATGTTGTGATTTTTTTAGTAGAGCTATGAAACGTTACAGTGATATTAAAATGTGATTTGCGATCACTCTTAATACAATAGTTTCATGTGCAGTTGGTGATAATTCGGTAATTTTAAAAAACCTTAGTAACTATTCGCAACGTGAAGTCGATTCTAGAATGGTTCTATGATTTCTCTGGAACAAGGCACTACTTTCAATTACTTATATAATAGACTGGTTTTTCAAAGTTTAATATTAGAGTTACGAATCGTTATTGTCAACTTTCAAAAAAATTTTTAAAACTTCATCGGAAGGTTAAAAAGCGCGGACCAAGAAAAACAATAACAAAAATGAACAAACTTCTTTTAAGAGCTTTCGATTTCCTTTTCGGCCCGATAATACGCCCGCCCTGAAAGCAATCAATTGAGTTAAATCTGGGGAAAAGTTTCTTTTGTTCTTCTGAGATTTAATTAAAGGCTCGAAGGACCGCGACCCGAAGTGGGAAAGGGGCACAAAGACGAAAACGTCGTCGAAAACATCATCCACACTTTAATGGGATAGGAGAGGGGTGGTTAGGCGGTCTGAGAAGGCCAATTTTCTTGACAATACTAAGTAAAATCAAGAGAGAAACGAAAACTTTATACTATAAAAGGCGACCAGTATATGCAATTTTATATGTGGATGGCGAGCTTTAAGTCGGCAACAAGTATAATATATTAAATACATAGTTACATTTGGAAAATAAACATTCGAGATGTTGAAACTCACTCGGACGTTAAGTAATCCCATTTCAGGAACGGCGGTAAATCACTTTAAATAGACTGAATATTTTATCGTTTATGAATATTCCATTATCGTACACTATCATGGTCTCTTACTCTACAGGATTAACGAAAATTCAAAAGCAGTGTTTTTTCAACTCAGTTGACAAACCTTCATCTCTCAAATATATGCAATTCTGAATAACTTTTTAAACCCTATATGTGGAAAGAGAATCCAATATTTATGAGTGAAAAAATATCTGACAACTTTCAAAAAAGAATCTTTTTTCCTATTTGTTTCAATTGATTTAAAATTTATTCGCAAGTATGGTGCCTGCCAGGTAGTCTACTCGTTTAGAGCATGCTCTCTATGAGTCCTCATGTTGTAGTGTTCTGAATAGTATAAGCTTGCTCGATGTAAGCAAATTCAAAGTTTCACATCATTACCAACCCAAAACTAACATGCTTGAAGTGTAAAAACAAAAAAGTTTCAACATAATATATTGAAAAAAATTTATTCAAGCATTATGCTCGCGAAAGGAAATTTATTCAAAATCAGTGTTGTCTCATGAGTTTTCCCATCAATAATTCGATTTAAAATTTAAAACAAAAATTAACATTACCCCGGCAAATTTAATTACGAAACCACTCGACTAATTTAGCATTTAAAAAATTCAGGACCGCAATTAATTCGGAATTAACATCCCGTTCATCTGGGAGGGCGATAATTTTCCTCGCGCCCAATTTAAAATTAAAAAACACAGAAAAAAAATATAACTGGTTGGTCCAATTTAAAATGGAGAGCGAAAAAAGAGAGTTAAACGCAGGGTTTTGGGTAGGAGGACATATTTTAAGTAAGAATCCAATTTACATGCACTCACTAATTGGACATTTTTATTTCGTTCCGACTGAGTGTCACGTCGTTTCGCGAAACGACATAGACGATTCATTACGAACGATGAATCTTTTTTTACGACTGCTAGGGGTGAAAAAGTGAATGAAAATTAAACATTATTACGAGAATAAGTAGTTGCTTATAACAAAGCCAAGGTTCAGCAGTTGTGGTACCTCGGGATATTACATTTTATTAAAAAAATTCAATTAAAACTGTTCTTTGTGCTTTTCTTCGAAATGTAATTCTTCGATGCATGATGTTGTTTGAATCAATAATCCTACATATAACCTTTTTGGTCCCACAAGTTATAGCATATTACATGATTAGGGTAGAAAGACAATGTTTACGGTTTATTTAATTGATATTTTTCCCATGATATTTGTCATATCTACATATATCGAAGATTGATACTCTTGCCTACAAAATGATTGAAAACGAGTGGTGAACGTATTCTTGATAAGACTTTCTCCTAAGTAAATTCGTTCCCTAGGGACGAAAGTGATCCGTCGTCTGCAATCAATCACATTCGCATCGCTCTACAGACATCGAAAATCTATTTTTCGATATTTGTATTGTAGAAAGTATTTTTAACAATATGTATATCAGCTTCAAAAAAAAGACTGTCATAAAAGATGTATTCAACTATTCTTGTAGAGCAACTCGACTTTGTGGATACCCTGTATAAAAAAGTTTTAGCCATGTTACAAAGTATAAAAAAGAAAATAAATCAGGAAGTTTTGGGCTGCCTTGTTCATTCAAAAGCACTTTTCCTTGATGGTTTTTTTTTCTAAATTTATTGCTTTCATTTAAAATTTTATTCAAATTTTTCATTTAGTTTATTGTTAGGCGTAATCTCTCGGAATGCAATCATGACACCACAATGTATTTATTGGAAAAACAATAGATGAAATAATGCAACCATTTTTGTGTGGCATGTGTAAACGAAGCCCGAAGTCATATAAACTTTATCGAAAACTTTTTAAATTTGTTTCGTGCATTACACATCTCTTCTATTGTATTTTTCAAATCGCAAAACTATCATATTTTATTTTATTTTATTTTGAAACGTTATTTTATAGGAATATTCTTGAAATTTAAATAATGACCTTTTTTTAAATGTTTTATTCATTGGTTTGTTACGAAAGGAAAAATCAGTTTTTAATTAAACGAGCTGAGAGCTAAAAATTTGCATTTAGGATTTTTTACAAAGGATTACTGTCTCAATCGTTCTTTCTTTTTGTCTGATTTCAACATGAATGTTTAAAAAATCTGAAAACAATGGGTGATATATTTAAAATAGAATATTAAGAGACTTCCGTTTTATAGAAATGTAAGTGCATTGAGTGTTGTCTAATGTGTGCTCTGTTGGGCGTTGGTAATGAAAGACAATTTTGAGCTTAGGAGAAAAATAAGAAAGAGAAGTAGTAGACGTGATGTGATTAATTTACGAATTATTATATTATACTGTTGATTTTGGTTCTTGTGTTAAACTAATTAACGCCCTAAATAAATAAAAAAAAAGCTACAGAAAAACCCTATTTTGATAAACCATTTTAGGATAACTGGATTTTAGGTACAATATACTGGATAATTCCTAGATATTTTACCTCACTGAATCGAGAGACTGGGGATCGCTCTATTTTCACTTCTTTTAGAATGATATTCCACTTGTTTCCAAACAAGATCGTTTTTCATTTGCCTGGATTTATTTGATTTTTCTACGCTATGCAACATTCCTGCTGGTTATCAAGTGCTATCTCTAACATGCTAATTTCTACGAACTTTGTATAAATACTTTTTGCCAATTGGTACAAATTTTTCAGGAAATGTTTTTTAATAAAAATGCCTTTTCGTATTTTTATTTTCTTTGGACAGCGAATTGAATTTCTTAAACGATTTTTTTAGCATTTATCGTAACGTGCCATTAACTAGTTTCCATTAAAATGCCCGAAATTTTTCTCCACTATTCGAATCGTCTTCTTCTTCTGCTTGACAACCCGCTTAGATAACGCCTTTTCCAATTGCAAAAATATTTCGTTCGCTTTCGACTTCGTTCAACTGAATTGCGACAGATAAGAACCGAAATATTGAAATATTTCTCCATAGAGTATAGCCGAAAAGTCATTGTTCAATCACTGCTGCTGCTCCTGCTGCCAATACTAATAAGAAAGTACATGTCTGCGCCAGGCTTTGGCAAAAATAATAGTTGAAAATTACTTCTGCATTACATAAATCTGTCCTGGAATGACGCCCTCCACCCAACTCGACTGGCTTATTTCCATCTAAATCTCCCACTTTCAATGCATTCATCCACTTAAAGGATAAAAGGGTTCGTTTCACGTTAAAGCTGGATCAAGACGATATTGTTGGGAAAATAAACACCACACACAACCAACTTTTTTTCTTGCTTTCGATTTTCGTATGGCATCGAGGTCAGGTTGTAAATTCTATGACGTTACGATGATAAACTGCCTTGACAATTTAATAACATCACGTAAACCGAGATTCGTTCGGTTTCGTCCGAAAGCACAGTGGCGTATCGAGTGTGAAATCCAATTTAATCGAGGGACGAAACTTTTCTAGATTAAAACGGCATTTCGAAAAAATGATGGATTTGTTTTCGATCGGGATGTTGCGCCCGAACCGAAAGAACCGAACTAAATCTGTTTTAAATGGCAGTTGTTTGTTCTTGTTGATGTAACCCTCACTCGTAAATCCACTATGCGACTGCTAAAGTAGATTTCGGCCAATCAGAAAGGTGTTGTTTACATTGAAGCGAACGTTATTTTCCCGGAACGAAAACAAACGCATTCATTTTGATTTTTAATCACATACATATATTTTATGTCACTCTTACAGCGTAAACATTAAAATTACAAAGAGCTTAAGTTTAGATTGAATACCACTGCTCTAAAGCATGTCTGTCAAATTCGAAAGGCCCAATAGACCAAAAAATATCTGGTGACCTGCAGTGGGCCATAAAGCTCCGATAGAATGTTTTTTTGTGATCGTCTATTTTACAAATCGATGTTTTAAAAAAGGTTTCCTGAAAAAGGACTGACAGGTAACCTAATTGGGTCACAGACGACGTGTTTGACACCTTCTGCTCCAAAATGACTTACTAAAAAATGCCATGTACCTCTTCAGTGAACCTGAAGAAGCAACTGATTATTAGAAATAAATTCTCAAATAAATTGTAGATAGTTATCTATTAGGTTCAAATTTTAACCGACTGAGTGTAATTTGTTTCTGTGCCAGTTTATATGTTCTCATCCTTCTGCTAGTATTAAATTGCTTGGTAGCCAAGCAGTGTGACAGATGTATATCTTGGGTGGTATCAACATTACTGGCAACAGCAAATCTCGATAAAAGATTTAAGAAATTATCATTGACCATAAGGCATTCACGCTGAAATTCAGCTTTTTGAAATCGAGCTTCTTACCCAAATGCGAAAAAATAAAATAAATTATGAACCCATATGAGAGATGGTATTTGAAGAAGAGAAAAGCAGCGAGAGATGATAACGATTATAATTTAATACAATATGGATCGTTCATCGTTTATAAACTTTGGCAAGATATGATGGAGAATTTATGCGCGACGAAGAATAAAGATCCCCCGAATTTATTCAACATTGACAAACGATGCAAACAAGAACGATTCATAAAAGTCGCCCCGCTTCCGTGGAATTAATTATTGTTTCAACTTTACGACGACATTAAGTCTTGGCGTGACGTTGTCGCGAAAATTTCGTTTAAAGATCCGCTTCCGAAAGTGTCGAAACTCATACCCAACATTTTTTTGCCAATTAACGTCAACGTCCAGGTATGGAGTTTATTATTTTCAATGGAATGTCGAATTTAATTATAAGGAACTGCTGAGAGCGTTTATTTCAAGGGAAAATTAAAAGACAGCTTTTGCTTTGACGTTATAAGATTTTCTCCTGTTTACTGTTGTTGCTAATGCAAACTTGAAACTGTAGCCAAATAAATCAGATAACGGAGTCGACTAGGTGCCTTCAAACTTCAGGCTGTTTTAAGCCAATTGGAAAATTGTGACTTCACCATTTCTGGAGGAATTCATAACATTAAAATAATATAGTAGATGCTTGAACATTGGAATTTTCTCAACGAAAATCTTTAGTAAAAATACATTTTGTGAAAAGTTGTAATAAAAGAGCAACGACTTTGAAAAGTGTTGCTGCTA
Source organism: Hypothenemus hampei (assembly GCA_013372445.1). Lineage (NCBI taxonomy): Eukaryota > Metazoa > Arthropoda > Insecta > Coleoptera > Curculionidae > Hypothenemus > Hypothenemus hampei. Next base: position 844,858 of record JABRWK010000030.1, on the reverse strand, counting down.
ACGGCTCATTTCTAGTCTTTTAGTTCCTACCTCAAATGAAGATGTTTATGTCGTAGGCATATAGCAATTTTAGGCAAATTGTCATTTGCCTAGGCATTTACTAAATGCCATGACAAATAGCAAAATGAACGAGAATGCGTTATTTTCCTGGGCATTTTGGCAAATGTCGAAATGTAATATAGACAAAAGTTTATTTGACTGGACAAATGATGACGACATGTACAGCAGGTAACAAAGAAATATAAAATAAGGTAAGCTAGGGTAAGATTTGGTTTGCTAGAAAATATGGATAACACTATTTCTATTTTACTAAAGCACGGTTTGGCTATTCAAGATTTATTAATTATTCTTTAATAATTATTTTTTTACCAAACCAAATCTTCATCTACCTTATCTTACATTATATTTTTTTGTTATTTACCCTGTCAAATAATGCATTCTCGTTCATTTTGCTATTTGCCATGGCACTTGGTAAATGCCTAGGCAAATGACAATTTGCCTAAAATTGCTATATGCCTACGACATTTATATTGAACAGTACTAGTATACCGCATATGGAAAACAGAAAGACAGAGAGACTATTTTGTAGAGAAATTAAGCCAATTTCTCTGTTAAAATGAAGAACACTATTTTCTTTGCTAAAAGGTGTCATGGGCGTTTCAATTCATCATCTAATCAGTTCAGTTAATTGGCATTGTACCATTTAATGACTGATTGTTGTTTCTCCAAATTGTCGGCGAATCTCAGGCTTGGCAAATTTCGAATATTTGCTAGCCATAGTTACTTTAGTTGATGTTATTTTCAAATTTATTGCAGATTCAGTAGATGAAATTCACTGTTTCGTTTATTTTTTTTCTTCAATACTGAACTGATCAATCCATCAAATCAAAAAATTATAAAACGTAAGAGATTACTCTTTCGCATTATGCTTAAATATATCAGCAAATAGTGTTCCGAATTTTTCAAGAGGATAGGCTCGGATTAACAATGAGAAAAGTAACATAAATATATGGAGCTCGTAATTCGGAGGGGTTCAGATCGATCGTTCAAAAGGGACTCCTGCTAATTTAGTAGGTAATTAAGAAAAAAGGCCTGCTAAGATCTGTTTTGTCGCCTGAATACAGATTTTTGGGCTTCTTAATACTTCTTTAACAAAAAAAAACTAAGGTTTTAGTTCAGTGTAGTTCGATACCAAGCCTTCCTTTTAGAACACTTTATATTTATATGAAATCTGTTGCAGAAACTATTCAATTTTATTAGAACAAAAGAACGATACTTAATGGTTCTTGTATGAAGCTTCCTGGAAATGGTATAAAAATTATCTTTTAGTTTCAGTTGACTTGTGATTCATTTTTTGTAATGTCTATTTGTGTCTCTCTATATGTACATATTTCAAATTACGTGTCCGTCACTGTCTCTATAACCGTAGTTTGTCATATATTCTACCATAAAGTTTTCAATTAACCCATGGATAGTATTTTATCCGTCAAACTCCGTAGATTTCATGCAAAACTAAGTTGTTAATCTTAATTATCTGCTCTAAAATTTCTGATTAACTTGAAGTTAAATCAATAAAATCTCGACATTCTTTGTCAGGACAATTAAGAAATGAAAAAATGTTATTTCTTAATTTGACTTTTACTCAGTATGAATGTATTCTCAATTTTCAGCGACTGTTTATAGTTCTCTCTATAATACAGCACATATAAATTTATATAAAATCAGTTCTGTTCTTCGTTCCCGGCCATAATAATTCCGTTTAAGTTGAAGTTTGTGTGATTTATTGAGGGGTCGTGTTCAACATCTTCCCGCATTTATTGGCGAGAGTAAGTGGATTTTTTGTAAACAAACCTTTCTGACGTAATATATTGCGGTTATCTGGCCGAGGGTTTGGCAAAACACACACACACACACACACAAAGAGAGAGAGAGAGAGAGAGAGAGAGAGAGAGAGAGAGAGAGAG
>JABRWK010000030.1:792532-840915 GCA_013372445.1 Hypothenemus hampei | reverse complement strand
ATATATATATATATATATATATATATATATATATATATATTTAATATGACACTACATAATAAATGAAAATAATGGTGGAAAAGATTCATGTTATAACGAGGGTAGTCGTTAGTTTTAACCGTTGTTGATACTCTAATGGCTTCGGACGTTTAATTAAATATTAAACCGCAATCGCATCTGGTCCTGGGCTATACGACTCTGAGTCAAAATATCCATAGAAATGCACGGCAGGCCGCTCTTCTTGACCGTTACGATATGAAGCCATTTTAGCCAAATTGACTTTTATAAATATTTTCCCCCAATATCGTTTTCTCTGCGTGTTTAGATGTGGATTTTCTAGGGCGAATCGAATGGAATTTGCCTCGGAAACAGTTTAACAGAAAATATTTATGTCTAGAAATAACGTTGCAGAATGGTTTATTTGCTATTTCACTTGACTTTTTGGTTAATGATAATAATAATTTAACGAAAAGGGTGTTCGGGCACAACTTAACGACTAATAACAGTTTCCCTGTAGGTCGTCCAACATGTACTCGAGTAGCTTTACTAGGATTTTGGATAGGAGCAATTTCAACATTTCATCATCAAGTGGCCTTTGGACCAGACAGGATACATCTAAAAATCCGTGACCGACTCCGAATACAAACGGTTCCTTTTTCTTTTCGGGTTAAAGAATGGTAATCTATATCACTTCTTAAAATCGATGAACGGTTTTAGCCGAAAATAGCTTGGGTAAGATAAAGGGAAAAATCATTAAAAATGATATCTTCAGTTAGGTTCACCTACCCACTTCTCGTGCTTTACAATAATGTATTAAAACTCCCTTGAGTAGCGTTAGTTTAAAATTTTTAAAAATTTCACTTAAAAACTTACCCGATACCTTATGTGGAAAGTTCGAGACAATGTTCTTAATCTTGACACGTCTCTAGCTTTAAAAGATTCAGAAATTTGAGCGGTTTATTAAATTTTCTGTTAAAGTTTTCGAATTAAAAATATAATTATGAAGAATTATAGAGCTTGAATGCTTGTATCACGTTTCAAAGGATTTTGGGCTTCAAAATATCCAATGTCTAGGATGTTCACTGTCGTTGATGCGTTAAAATTTAAACAAAAGCAATTTTGAAATATCGTTTAACTTCATGACTGTGCCTCATGTTGAACTGATGTATATACGTTGTTATTTCTACGAAAACTTTAAAAAGTGGTGAAAAATATGAAATAATGGCAACTTTTTTTGAGTACATGTACGAGAATACATGGTGTCCCAGAGAAATCAGTTCAGTACATACATATATCTTATGAGAGTACAAATATCTTTTCAGAAAGATGTTAAGTTGTCAACCTTAATAAGAACGGGAATTATTTATCCGAAAAGTTACATTTAAAATTTCATTCCACATCTCCAAAGATCCACCACATCAAAATTTTTAAACGCAAAGGAGGGTCGAGTGATATTTTGCCTGAAGATTATTTTTATTCTCTTTATGATCATCAATCTTTAAATTTCTATCCATCCAATCTCGAAATATTCTGAGAAAAAAATTAACTTATTTTAATTTATTAAAGGCTGAATGTGATGTGGCCTCCAAATATTGTTGGACGCTTTTTTATTTCTAGTAATGCAAATGGAGAGATCAATCTGGACCTTAACAAAACGCTGTCAATCCAAAAATTACCGATATATTGGAACATCATGGTCAGCTGTTACAACATGAATTGCTAGTTTAACATGAGGTAACATTTCCATATCGTTCTGTTCACGTTCGATATTTTTAAAATGAAGGATTTCCTGGCAGGTAGATTGGCAGAGGAGATCCAGTTGAGTGGAGTGCCAGATCGCCCGATCTCACGCCAATGGGTTTTTTAATGGGGCACTTAAAGACAAATTTTATGCTACGAAACTCGAATCTCTTCAAGATTTACGTAAAGGAATCATTCGTGAGTGTCCTTTGATAAATCCTCAAATTTTAGGTAATGTGCTTTTGTACGGAGAGACCACTTTTAACATCTAATAAATTAAAATAAGTTAATTTTTAATTTTGAACATTTTCAGAATAGATGGATAGAAATACAAAGAAAAAACATGATTGTAATGAGGATGAAACTATCTTTCAAACAAGGTAACATCCGATATTCATTATAAACTAAAAATTTTCAAGTAGTATCCCTTAGGACTGAGGATGAAATTTGAAATATGACTTTTAGAGTAAATTATGTTGCTCTTTATATCAAAGTTGACGTGTCTAACTATTTTCCTCAGACATAATTCAGTAAAGAGATATTTGTGTTTTCCCCTGGACAGTATGTATATAAAAAGAGTGTTCTATTCTGAATGTGTTTTCCGCCCACCAACAGAAACAATACCACGCATTATTCGAGTTTTAAGAAATGCTTGGAAAATCGGAACGGGGGTGGCTCACTCTCTATTTGCGAACTATTCTAAAACTAGATTTCATTAGTAATAAATGATAGCCTACTTATGTTGTGATTTTTTTAGTAGAGCTATGAAACGTTACAGTGATATTAAAATGTGATTTGCGATCACTCTTAATACAATAGTTTCATGTGCAGTTGGTGATAATTCGGTAATTTTAAAAAACCTTAGTAACTATTCGCAACGTGAAGTCGATTCTAGAATGGTTCTATGATTTCTCTGGAACAAGGCACTACTTTCAATTACTTATATAATAGACTGGTTTTTCAAAGTTTAATATTAGAGTTACGAATCGTTATTGTCAACTTTCAAAAAAATTTTTAAAACTTCATCGGAAGGTTAAAAAGCGCGGACCAAGAAAAACAATAACAAAAATGAACAAACTTCTTTTAAGAGCTTTCGATTTCCTTTTCGGCCCGATAATACGCCCGCCCTGAAAGCAATCAATTGAGTTAAATCTGGGGAAAAGTTTCTTTTGTTCTTCTGAGATTTAATTAAAGGCTCGAAGGACCGCGACCCGAAGTGGGAAAGGGGCACAAAGACGAAAACGTCGTCGAAAACATCATCCACACTTTAATGGGATAGGAGAGGGGTGGTTAGGCGGTCTGAGAAGGCCAATTTTCTTGACAATACTAAGTAAAATCAAGAGAGAAACGAAAACTTTATACTATAAAAGGCGACCAGTATATGCAATTTTATATGTGGATGGCGAGCTTTAAGTCGGCAACAAGTATAATATATTAAATACATAGTTACATTTGGAAAATAAACATTCGAGATGTTGAAACTCACTCGGACGTTAAGTAATCCCATTTCAGGAACGGCGGTAAATCACTTTAAATAGACTGAATATTTTATCGTTTATGAATATTCCATTATCGTACACTATCATGGTCTCTTACTCTACAGGATTAACGAAAATTCAAAAGCAGTGTTTTTTCAACTCAGTTGACAAACCTTCATCTCTCAAATATATGCAATTCTGAATAACTTTTTAAACCCTATATGTGGAAAGAGAATCCAATATTTATGAGTGAAAAAATATCTGACAACTTTCAAAAAAGAATCTTTTTTCCTATTTGTTTCAATTGATTTAAAATTTATTCGCAAGTATGGTGCCTGCCAGGTAGTCTACTCGTTTAGAGCATGCTCTCTATGAGTCCTCATGTTGTAGTGTTCTGAATAGTATAAGCTTGCTCGATGTAAGCAAATTCAAAGTTTCACATCATTACCAACCCAAAACTAACATGCTTGAAGTGTAAAAACAAAAAAGTTTCAACATAATATATTGAAAAAAATTTATTCAAGCATTATGCTCGCGAAAGGAAATTTATTCAAAATCAGTGTTGTCTCATGAGTTTTCCCATCAATAATTCGATTTAAAATTTAAAACAAAAATTAACATTACCCCGGCAAATTTAATTACGAAACCACTCGACTAATTTAGCATTTAAAAAATTCAGGACCGCAATTAATTCGGAATTAACATCCCGTTCATCTGGGAGGGCGATAATTTTCCTCGCGCCCAATTTAAAATTAAAAAACACAGAAAAAAAATATAACTGGTTGGTCCAATTTAAAATGGAGAGCGAAAAAAGAGAGTTAAACGCAGGGTTTTGGGTAGGAGGACATATTTTAAGTAAGAATCCAATTTACATGCACTCACTAATTGGACATTTTTATTTCGTTCCGACTGAGTGTCACGTCGTTTCGCGAAACGACATAGACGATTCATTACGAACGATGAATCTTTTTTTACGACTGCTAGGGGTGAAAAAGTGAATGAAAATTAAACATTATTACGAGAATAAGTAGTTGCTTATAACAAAGCCAAGGTTCAGCAGTTGTGGTACCTCGGGATATTACATTTTATTAAAAAAATTCAATTAAAACTGTTCTTTGTGCTTTTCTTCGAAATGTAATTCTTCGATGCATGATGTTGTTTGAATCAATAATCCTACATATAACCTTTTTGGTCCCACAAGTTATAGCATATTACATGATTAGGGTAGAAAGACAATGTTTACGGTTTATTTAATTGATATTTTTCCCATGATATTTGTCATATCTACATATATCGAAGATTGATACTCTTGCCTACAAAATGATTGAAAACGAGTGGTGAACGTATTCTTGATAAGACTTTCTCCTAAGTAAATTCGTTCCCTAGGGACGAAAGTGATCCGTCGTCTGCAATCAATCACATTCGCATCGCTCTACAGACATCGAAAATCTATTTTTCGATATTTGTATTGTAGAAAGTATTTTTAACAATATGTATATCAGCTTCAAAAAAAAGACTGTCATAAAAGATGTATTCAACTATTCTTGTAGAGCAACTCGACTTTGTGGATACCCTGTATAAAAAAGTTTTAGCCATGTTACAAAGTATAAAAAAGAAAATAAATCAGGAAGTTTTGGGCTGCCTTGTTCATTCAAAAGCACTTTTCCTTGATGGTTTTTTTTTCTAAATTTATTGCTTTCATTTAAAATTTTATTCAAATTTTTCATTTAGTTTATTGTTAGGCGTAATCTCTCGGAATGCAATCATGACACCACAATGTATTTATTGGAAAAACAATAGATGAAATAATGCAACCATTTTTGTGTGGCATGTGTAAACGAAGCCCGAAGTCATATAAACTTTATCGAAAACTTTTTAAATTTGTTTCGTGCATTACACATCTCTTCTATTGTATTTTTCAAATCGCAAAACTATCATATTTTATTTTATTTTATTTTGAAACGTTATTTTATAGGAATATTCTTGAAATTTAAATAATGACCTTTTTTAAATGTTTTATTCATTGGTTTGTTACGAAAGGAAAAATCAGTTTTTAATTAAACGAGCTGAGAGCTAAAAATTTGCATTTAGGATTTTTTACAAAGGATTACTGTCTCAATCGTTCTTTCTTTTTGTCTGATTTCAACATGAATGTTTAAAAAATCTGAAAACAATGGGTGATATATTTAAAATAGAATATTAAGAGACTTCCGTTTTATAGAAATGTAAGTGCATTGAGTGTTGTCTAATGTGTGCTCTGTTGGGCGTTGGTAATGAAAGACAATTTTGAGCTTAGGAGAAAAATAAGAAAGAGAAGTAGTAGACGTGATGTGATTAATTTACGAATTATTATATTATACTGTTGATTTTGGTTCTTGTGTTAAACTAATTAACGCCCTAAATAAATAAAAAAAAGCTACAGAAAAACCCTATTTTGATAAACCATTTTAGGATAACTGGATTTTAGGTACAATATACTGGATAATTCCTAGATATTTTACCTCACTGAATCGAGAGACTGGGGATCGCTCTATTTTCACTTCTTTTAGAATGATATTCCACTTGTTTCCAAACAAGATCGTTTTTCATTTGCCTGGATTTATTTGATTTTTCTACGCTATGCAACATTCCTGCTGGTTATCAAGTGCTATCTCTAACATGCTAATTTCTACGAACTTTGTATAAATACTTTTTGCCAATTGGTACAAATTTTTCAGGAAATGTTTTTTAATAAAAATGCCTTTTCGTATTTTTATTTTCTTTGGACAGCGAATTGAATTTCTTAAACGATTTTTTTAGCATTTATCGTAACGTGCCATTAACTAGTTTCCATTAAAATGCCCGAAATTTTTCTCCACTATTCGAATCGTCTTCTTCTTCTGCTTGACAACCCGCTTAGATAACGCCTTTTCCAATTGCAAAAATATTTCGTTCGCTTTCGACTTCGTTCAACTGAATTGCGACAGATAAGAACCGAAATATTGAAATATTTCTCCATAGAGTATAGCCGAAAAGTCATTGTTCAATCACTGCTGCTGCTCCTGCTGCCAATACTAATAAGAAAGTACATGTCTGCGCCAGGCTTTGGCAAAAATAATAGTTGAAAATTACTTCTGCATTACATAAATCTGTCCTGGAATGACGCCCTCCACCCAACTCGACTGGCTTATTTCCATCTAAATCTCCCACTTTCAATGCATTCATCCACTTAAAGGATAAAAGGGTTCGTTTCACGTTAAAGCTGGATCAAGACGATATTGTTGGGAAAATAAACACCACACACAACCAACTTTTTTCTTGCTTTCGATTTTCGTATGGCATCGAGGTCAGGTTGTAAATTCTATGACGTTACGATGATAAACTGCCTTGACAATTTAATAACATCACGTAAACCGAGATTCGTTCGGTTTCGTCCGAAAGCACAGTGGCGTATCGAGTGTGAAATCCAATTTAATCGAGGGACGAAACTTTTCTAGATTAAAACGGCATTTCGAAAAAATGATGGATTTGTTTTCGATCGGGATGTTGCGCCCGAACCGAAAGAACCGAACTAAATCTGTTTTAAATGGCAGTTGTTTGTTCTTGTTGATGTAACCCTCACTCGTAAATCCACTATGCGACTGCTAAAGTAGATTTCGGCCAATCAGAAAGGTGTTGTTTACATTGAAGCGAACGTTATTTTCCCGGAACGAAAACAAACGCATTCATTTTGATTTTTAATCACATACATATATTTTATGTCACTCTTACAGCGTAAACATTAAAATTACAAAGAGCTTAAGTTTAGATTGAATACCACTGCTCTAAAGCATGTCTGTCAAATTCGAAAGGCCCAATAGACCAAAAAATATCTGGTGACCTGCAGTGGGCCATAAAGCTCCGATAGAATGTTTTTTTGTGATCGTCTATTTTACAAATCGATGTTTTAAAAAAGGTTTCCTGAAAAAGGACTGACAGGTAACCTAATTGGGTCACAGACGACGTGTTTGACACCTTCTGCTCCAAAATGACTTACTAAAAAATGCCATGTACCTCTTCAGTGAACCTGAAGAAGCAACTGATTATTAGAAATAAATTCTCAAATAAATTGTAGATAGTTATCTATTAGGTTCAAATTTTAACCGACTGAGTGTAATTTGTTTCTGTGCCAGTTTATATGTTCTCATCCTTCTGCTAGTATTAAATTGCTTGGTAGCCAAGCAGTGTGACAGATGTATATCTTGGGTGGTATCAACATTACTGGCAACAGCAAATCTCGATAAAAGATTTAAGAAATTATCATTGACCATAAGGCATTCACGCTGAAATTCAGCTTTTTGAAATCGAGCTTCTTACCCAAATGCGAAAAAATAAAATAAATTATGAACCCATATGAGAGATGGTATTTGAAGAAGAGAAAAGCAGCGAGAGATGATAACGATTATAATTTAATACAATATGGATCGTTCATCGTTTATAAACTTTGGCAAGATATGATGGAGAATTTATGCGCGACGAAGAATAAAGATCCCCCGAATTTATTCAACATTGACAAACGATGCAAACAAGAACGATTCATAAAAGTCGCCCCGCTTCCGTGGAATTAATTATTGTTTCAACTTTACGACGACATTAAGTCTTGGCGTGACGTTGTCGCGAAAATTTCGTTTAAAGATCCGCTTCCGAAAGTGTCGAAACTCATACCCAACATTTTTTTGCCAATTAACGTCAACGTCCAGGTATGGAGTTTATTATTTTCAATGGAATGTCGAATTTAATTATAAGGAACTGCTGAGAGCGTTTATTTCAAGGGAAAATTAAAAGACAGCTTTTGCTTTGACGTTATAAGATTTTCTCCTGTTTACTGTTGTTGCTAATGCAAACTTGAAACTGTAGCCAAATAAATCAGATAACGGAGTCGACTAGGTGCCTTCAAACTTCAGGCTGTTTTAAGCCAATTGGAAAATTGTGACTTCACCATTTCTGGAGGAATTCATAACATTAAAATAATATAGTAGATGCTTGAACATTGGAATTTTCTCAACGAAAATCTTTAGTAAAAATACATTTTGTGAAAAGTTGTAATAAAAGAGCAACGACTTTGAAAAGTGTTGCTGCTAACGGCTCATTTCTAGTCTTTTAGTTCCTACCTCAAATGAAGATGTTTATGTCGTAGGCATATAGCAATTTTAGGCAAATTGTCATTTGCCTAGGCATTTACTAAGTGCCATGGCAAATAGCAAAATGAACGAGAATGCGTTATTTTCCTGGGCATTTTGGCAAATGTCGAAATGTAATATAGACAAAAGTTTATTTGACTGGACAAATGATGACGACATGTACAGCAGGTAACAAAGAAATATAAAATAAGGTAAGCTAGGGTAAGATTTGGTTTGCTAGAAAATATGGATAACACTATTTCTATTTTACTAAAGCACGGTTTGGCTATTCAAGATTTATTAATTATTCTTTAATAATTATTTTTTTACCAAACCAAATCTTCATCTACCTTATCTTACATTATATTTTTTTGTTATTTACCCTGTCAAATAATGCATTCTCGTTCATTTTGCTATTTGCCATGGCACTTGGTAAATGCCTAGGCAAATGACAATTTGCCTAAAATTGCTATATGCCTACGACATTTATATTGAACAGTACTAGTATACCGCATATGGAAAACAGAAAGACAGAGAGACTATTTTGTAGAGAAATTAAGCCAATTTCTCTGTTAAAATGAAGAACACTATTTTCTTTGCTAAAAGGTGTCATGGGCGTTTCAATTCATCATCTAATCAGTTCAGTTAATTGGCATTGTACCATTTAATGACTGATTGTTGTTTCTCCAAATTGTCGGCGAATCTCAGGCTTGGCAAATTTCGAATATTTGCTAGCCATAGTTACTTTAGTTGATGTTATTTTCAAATTTATTGCAGATTCAGTAGATGAAATTCACTGTTTCGTTTATTTTTTTTTCTTCAATACTGAACTGATCAATCCATCAAATCAAAAAATTATAAAACGTAAGAGATTACTCTTTCGCATTATGCTTAAATATATCAGCAAATAGTGTTCCGAATTTTTCAAGAGGATAGGCTCGGATTAACAATGAGAAAAGTAACATAAATATATGGAGCTCGTAATTCGGAGGGGTTCAGATCGATCGTTCAAAAGGGACTCCTGCTAATTTAGTAGGTAATTAAGAAAAAAGGCCTGCTAAGATCTGTTTTGTCGCCTGAATACAGATTTTTGGGCTTCTTAATACTTCTTTAACAAAAAAAAACTAAGGTTTTAGTTCAGTGTAGTTCGATACCAAGCCTTCCTTTTAGAACACTTTATATTTATATGAAATCTGTTGCAGAAACTATTCAATTTTATTAGAACAAAAGAACGATACTTAATGGTTCTTGTATGAAGCTTCCTGGAAATGGTATAAAAATTATCTTTTAGTTTCAGTTGACTTGTGATTCATTTTTTGTAATGTCTATTTGTGTCTCTCTATATGTACATATTTCAAATTACGTGTCCGTCACTGTCTCTATAACCGTAGTTTGTCATATATTCTACCATAAAGTTTTCAATTAACCCATGGATAGTATTTTATCCGTCAAACTCCGTAGATTTCATGCAAAACTAAGTTGTTAATCTTAATTATCTGCTCTAAAATTTCTGATTAACTTGAAGTTAAATCAATAAAATCTCGACATTCTTTGTCAGGACAATTAAGAAATGAAAAAATGTTATTTCTTAATTTGACTTTTACTCAGTATGAATGTATTCTCAATTTTCAGCGACTGTTTATAGTTCTCTCTATAATACAGCACATATAAATTTATATAAAATCAGTTCTGTTCTTCGTTCCCGGCCATAATAATTCCGTTTAAGTTGAAGTTTGTGTGATTTATTGAGGGGTCGTGTTCAACATCTTCCCGCATTTATTGGCGAGAGTAAGTGGATTTTTTGTAAACAAACCTTTCTGACGTAATATATTGCGGTTATCTGGCCGAGGGTTTGGCAAAACACACACACACACACACACAAAGAGAGAGAGAGAGAGAGAGAGAGAGAGAGAGAGAGAGAGAGAAGCGAGCAAGAGAGAGAGAAATGCACGATTCGCATTCGAAAAATGTTTTCTGTAGTTGAAGAAAATTAGGGCTCGATATGAATGAATCCGTATAAAAAAAAACAGAAACATTTGAATATTTTTTTCGCGAAATATTATGAAGTATATACCTACCTACTTAAGTGAGGTACATATGCCGAAAAGCTCCTCCTGTTTGATTTTGATAAAATTTTGCAAAAACACTTATTTTCACTTGGATAATAAGAATATGGCTTCAAAATTTGTCGCTTGTCACCCGTTTTTAAATTATAAATATAATAAGTTAGTGCACTATACAGGGTGTCCGGTAGGTCGATACAAATCCTTAAAGGGGTGATAAAGGGAGTCATTTGGAGTCGATTGAAACTAATTTACCAATATACCAAGTGTTACAGTTTTCCAGTTATTAGCATTTTAAGATTTATTTTTCCTATTAAGCTAATGTTAATGCATATGACGTTTTTTGCATTTTTCTTTGTTTTAGAATACTTTTACTGCAGATCTTGTATCATTTCTGTAAATAATACAGTATGATAAAGTTTTTAGAGAAAATGAAAAAATATCGTAGTATGCCTTGACACAAAATGAAGGACTCAAATTAAAGTTGATAATTTCATACTTAAAAAAAGAATAAATAAAAAAATTGAATTATTCCAAAGTAGATGTACAAAATAACAATAGAGTACACGGGATGATAGCATATTAACCATAAGTATAAATAAGTTTAGCCGAATGTATTAAATTAGCAACTTTACATTGGGTCCTTCATTTTGTGTCAAGGCATACTACGATATTTTTTCATTTTCTCTAAAAACTTTATCATACTGTATTATTTACAGAAATGATACAAGATCTGCAGTAAAAGTATTCTAAAACAAAGAAAAATGCAAAAAACGTCATATGCATTAACATTAGCTTAATAGGAAAAATAAATCTTAAAATGCTAATAACTGGAAAACTGTAACACTTGGTATATTGGTAAATTAGTTTCAATCGACTCCAAATGACTCCCTTTATCACCCCTTTAAGGATTGGTATCGACCTACCAGACATCCTGTATATAGGTTATGTTGAAACTCATTGAGTTACTGTCATTATAGAGTTAGTTGACATGCATTAGGTAGTGGCACGACGGCAACATTGTAAATCGGCCATAAGAGTGACAGCAACGTATACATTTAAAAATAAAAAAATTAAATAAATTTAAAACGTATAATAAATATGGAACAGTCATTGTGCGTATCTGAATATTAATTCCAATGCGTATTATTGATATTTTTATGTTCTTGCGCATGTTTACCGCGATATTCAAGTTATCTAGATTTCATTTGTTTCATGATTGACATTTCGAAATTTTTTTTCTTTCTGACAGATTCGCATTCGAATTAATATTCAGGTACGCACAATGACAGTGAGTTTTAACCCTACGCTGCGTAATGTATCAGTTTTGATACGACGTATTTACATTACATTACTAAAGACATTTCCGTCATGTTGTGCAGTGTAGGGTTAATTGGTTTTAACATAAACTATACATCGTGCATTAACTTATTACGTTTATCATTTAAAAACGGGTGCCGGGAGACAATTTTTAAAGTCATATTCATTTTATTCAAGTGAAAATAAGTGTTTTTGCAAAGTTTCATCAAAGCCGACGAGAAGGAGCTTTCCTGCATATTTATCGTAAGTGCCCTTTTAAGAATATTATTGTAGATTTTCACATACAGGGTGCCAAAAATTTGTGCGTAAGGATCTCAGAAACAGTAAAAGATTCGAAATACTTATATTAAAAGAAGCAAATTACGTATTTTAATGCCCAAAAAAATGTCGTAAAAAGTATGAAAACTTCCGATTATTTCCGAAAATATCCGAAAAAACAAAAACTGAAATTTGCTATTATCGATTTTTTAGAAATAATTTCAAATCGAATTGTGCCAGAGGACAGAAATGAAAACATGATTCTTAAGGCATTTTTATGAGAGTTGTTTAATAACGTTATCAGTTTTTTTCCTGAGTTTTATGGTTTTGAAATAATGATAGCACCTTTTGATTTTCTTATGGATGTCATATCGAAATTTTACAAATTTGACTTCTATGCAAAATTTCCTTACCAACGATGCAGTATTACAAAAGAATATTTAGAATCCTCATAAGTATATGATAATAATAAAATCCTTTCTTTTGATTACGCTTACGAAATCTAGTAGTCATAGCATCGAATTTTTCCAACATAACACATTCAATAATTTAATTGTTAAAAACTAAAGTTATCAATTGATAAGATGTAACAAGATATTTAGAGCCAAATTGCGATTTTTAAACGAAGGAAGATCTAATCTACTTATTGTTAGAGTATTTCATTTTTGTCAAACGAACACGTTTTGTGTATTGGAAATGTATATTGTATACATATAAAGAAATATCTTGAGAAAAAACAACCGCATGTCATGTCAACAACACTGGTCTAAACAATTAAGGGATATTTTTTAAATTTTAAAACATTTCTGGTCAGCGTAAGAGTATTGAAAATAAAAATTTTTACACTGACCAGAAAAGTTCTAAAATTGGAAGAATAGGTATCCCTTAATTGTCTTGACCAGTATATTTTAAAATATTAGATAAAAACCTAAGAAAGAAGGTTTTTTTTAACTATTTAAGAAATTATGAACTATATCGTTACCCCAAAATGTCGATATTTAATATTATTTATATTTAGATTTTTATATTTATTTAATGGCATTTAGACTAGGTCAAGCTATTTCTGTACACTTGAAGGTAGTATAATTTCAATTATTAAATAATACACGTTTGAAGAACGAATTTACATTATTCAAGCTTATTACGAAAATGGTTTTTCTTTTAAAAATACCTATCGAAAAATTTGTGACAAATTCGATGCTTTAGACCAAACGAGCCAATAATTTGAGGAAACTAGATTTCTTATTGATAAACCAAAAATTGGAAAGTCTGTAAGTGTGCGTACAAATGAAAATATTGCTGATGTACGTGAAAGCGTCAACGTAATCAACTATCAACCTCGATCAATCTTTGATCATAAGAATTCAATCATTCCTGCAGTTCTTTATGAAGGATTTTATGCAAAAATGTGCATTTACACTTATGTCAGATCCAATTAATTCAAGAATTAAAAGAAGAAAACCATTTACAGTGTCGAAACTTCGTTAACTAGGTCCTTGAACAACAAGCAACCGATCCCTTGTTTTCATCAAAAGTTTTGTTTAGTGACGAGGCACATTTCACATTGGATGTCTTCGTGAATAAACAAAATTCTAGGAATGAAAATACTCATATGTTACAATACAAACCTCTTTATCTTCAAAAAATCACTATTTAAAGTGTTTTTTTTTGCGAATGGTATCATTTGACCGTATTTCTTTGAGAATGAGGATGAAAATGTCATAACAGCGAATGGCGAGCGCAATAAAACAATGTTGCATGTCTTTTTCTGGCGCGAGCTGCACCACATTGATTTATCTGATGTCTATGTTCAACAAGACGGTGCTACATGCCACACAACCCGTGAAAACGTTGCATTATTAAGGATAAAATTTCCACAACGTCTAATTTCACGGTATGGTGATTGCAATTAGTCCTCGAGCAATCTAATAGTGTTATATTTTCTTTGTGGGATTTTTTGAAGTTATGTTTATGTCAATAAACTAAAAACTCTTTAGGAGTTGAAAAATAATATTAGGGGCGAAATTCGTAAAATTACACCAGATGTTTGCAAGAAAGTAATTGAAAATTTTAATGCCCGGATTGATGCCTGCGATAAAAGCCGTGGTGGACATTTAAATAATATTATATTTTATACATAATTGTAACACTTTCATGCTTCAATTAAAAAAGGAACATGCTAAAAATATCAAAATTTCTATATTTTATTCACATTTAAAATCTAAGCGCGGCATTTAAAAAGTTTTTCATATGAAAACTTTTTTTTACAATAAAATTATTGAATGTTTAATTTTGAGAGATTTCAATGCCATGGTTGCTACATTTCAGAGCCCTAATCTTACTTATAATCAGAAGAGAAGATTTTATTATGATTTATCCATAAGGAATCTAAATATTCTTGTGTAAAACATTGTTGGAAAGGGGATTTTGTGCGGATTTAAAATTTTAAAAATTGATTAGGGTGCTCGTAAAAAATCAAAAGTTTTTATTATTATTTTCAAAATCATAAAGCTCAAAATATAAACTAGTAATAGTTTTAAAAATTTCTGATAAAATTCTCTAAAAATGTTTCAATTTTAGTTGTGTAGAATGAAGTGATTTTTTTTTCAAATTTGAATTAATTTTGAAATTATTTGTAAAAAACGAAAAGAACAAGTTCCGATATTTTTTCGTATATTTTCAGATAAGTCTGTATTTTTAAACTTTTAGCGGCGTTTTATTCTGAACAAAAATGTGCAACTTTGCCTCTGTTTAATTCGCTTTGTATCTCTTAGTGTTTTCGCGATTTTTATACTAACATACAAATTTTTGACACCCTGTATATTGTATTTGAATTGTATGATAAGTTAACAATCAAGTCTCAACCGCAAGTTGCGCAAGTTTCGAAAAATTTTCGTTCAATATTGTATATATATGTTAAAATCAAATGAAAGTATACGATTATTGGTTCATCGCTTCTGCATCAGTAAACCTACTGGAAAATACTTTACCTAAATAGAAAAAGTTCTAAGGGTACGCATCAAGAAAAAACAAAAGTTAATGTTTTTGACCTTGGGTAATTATGATCAGAAACAAGATTGAAAAACTTGCAAAGATCGATATTTGAAAAAAAGAAAAAATAATTTAACAGTACTTCAAACTTTTAGAGAAAATACTGCACTTCATTGAACTCGCTGTTAAACAATATCAATACTTGAAAGCTATCATTTGCTCTTTTTATATTAAAAAAAAAAATTCAGTGGCATATCCAGAAGCTTTAGAAATCAATACGCGATTTTCCGGGCAACAACGTAATCAGCGACACACATAAACCAATTTCGTATTAAGATCGAGTGGCTAAAGTGGCCCTAAAATTCCGAAACCCGGTCTAAAACAACAAATTACGAATCGAGGAACGTTGCCGATCCACTCCCCTACCCCACTTAGCCATTAAGCCTGACGACGGAAGCCAGATCGGCACGGCTGGTTGCATAATTACATCCCGGCTTATCTTATCTTTATCCCGTACCCACCCGCGCTCTCCATCTCTTTCTCTCGCTTCCTCTTACCCTCCAATCAAATAATGACGTAAACGCGAAACTCGTAGACGTAACTTTTTAAGGCGACCCTGCTTTTGTCGTTTGCAGTATTGCCACGTTGCTGGGGTTTCTCCCTTTCCTAAACACTATTTCCGGCGATTAACAAATCTAGAAAGAAACAATTTTTCGTCTCTAGTCATCATTAGGTTTCCAAAATATTCTAAAATAGTCGGTGTCTGCTGACAGCAAAAAGATTATACATTAAATTTCTAAGTTCGTTTAGAAAAAAAGGGGTTTTTAAAGAATTCAATTTACTTAATTTTATTCAAATACGCAGGGTGAACGATTACATTTAAGCTTTTCAGTTAGATTCTCAATAGCTACGATGAGATTTATTCCATTAGGAATCTTCCAGGACCAAAACCGTCTTCCAGGCTGTAGTCTCAGGGTTGAAAGTTCTGAAACCACAGTTGACATCGGCTAGGTTTTGGTTAGAGCTCACGTTTAAGTTTTGGTAGTTTATAATTTGACTTAACCAAAGATAACTCCATATGATTGTGCGTAATTTTAACCCTGAAAATACTGTAAAATAAGGACATTTTATTAATTCCGAACAGATAAAGTGAAAATCGCTGACGGAACTAAAAGCTCTATATCTTAAATTGTGTTACAGATGTGCCTCGAAGTTTCAAAATAACCCGAATTCCAGTGTATTATTTCTAATAACTGTATTTTTGAATGAAACAATATTGTGTGACAGATAAGTAAATGTTTATTTGAAAAATAGGAAATTTCCAGTAAGAATACAGGTGAAAAGAAAGTGATCTTTAATGCAATTTAAATAATGTTAATTTGAAAGGAATTCTTGCAATTGCTTGGAGAATAACGAAAAGCCTGCAGATGGAAATATTCTAAAATATATGTTCCATAGAAGAAAAACTACTAAATATACTCATTGAGAACTACTTGATTTGCATTAAGTATCATCAAACACTATTTGCTTACCCAGAGCTCTCAATGTTGAGATATAGAGCAACATTCGTGCTATTTTGTTCATTTTGGAACTCTTGCTTACTTTGGCTTCCATTTTGAAGAGCTAACTGATGGTTTCAAAGCCAGAAGGCATACATCTCTGTGTGTCTTCATATCAATAGACGAGGCAAGGGTATATTAACTCTCGTATCATGTGTTCGAAGTATTATTTTACGTTCTTCTCTGATTTTCAGAACCGGGATGTTAGTCGCTTCAGTTGTCTCAATAATATTTTTAAATCGAACGATCTAAAACACTGTGTCCAATGTATACTTCTTCACGTCATATGGAACTATAGTGAAGATATATTACTATTTTAAAAAATCCAATGTAAATAATGTCACGTCATGATAAACGTAAAAAAAGAAATGCAAATTTGACATTTTACATGAGAGACAGTCTGATAAACGATTCCCTGCTCTGTCTGTATCTAAGCGAATAAAATTCCGAATAATTTCATTAAAGGTCTGTTCGCTTTTAAGAGTATTAAATCATTTCGAAAACGAATTTCATTTTATCGTTAAAACGGCAAATTTCAACTTGATAATTAAGTCTATTATTTTACACACACACATACACACATATATATATAGCGCACGAATGTGAATAGAACGAAACCAACCGACCATCTGTCCGATCCGAACACAATGGTATTATTATGCCTTGGTATTGAGAGTGAGAGAGAAAGAGAGAACGTTCACATTGTGTGTTTGCTTAACTCGTTTGTCCTTTAAAATCATGATGTAAAAATTATCCCGTTTTCCCCGTTGTCTGTTTAATTTGTCTCTCCTCTCTCTGTGTACACACAAAAGATTTTTCCAATTGGAAAAACTCGTGACGATAATGTGGATGTGAACCTAAAAAATGTGATTTGGACTTTGACAAAATAATCAAGGTATACTTTGCTTCTTGCCAGAAAGTGTTTGACCAGAAAATCCTATAAATGGGTATATCAGAAAAGATGTATCTCTTTCAATTCTAGTATTTTTTGTAGAAAAAGTTTAGTACACCGTTGGAAAACAACCTTTTAATAAATTCTAATAAATAATAAATCTTCTAAGTATAACAACATTGAGACATCCTGTACATATGATATGTGCATAATTTGTCGAATATAACACTTCAAGTCCTCAAGAATAGATCAAGGATGAGATTTTTTAATATAAACTTTAGGTATTTGATCAGATCAAGGAGAGGAATTTTTATTATAACAAAATTCTTGTGAAAATGAAAAATAATGGCATAATAATTTTCGTGTTCTATCTCTCTTGCATATCTAAACCAATACCTTGAATCAAATTATTTCTCAATGGTTTTTTCTTCTGTCTCAATTCAGTTCTTAATTATCGTCCCCCGGAATCTCCTGCACCCATCATCACGCGCCGGAAAATTATGATTTGTATTGACATAATTTCCGATTTAAAATTGGTCGAATGCATTGGGGCGGGAATGCTTTCTGCCGATTAAATTAGGAAAGGCCGCAGGTAGGCAACAGTAGTCGCAGTGGAACGGTCCCTGTAAAATTTGTTTCGGGGCCGACGAACGACGACAGGCTTTTTCAGGAAATTGTTTTTTTGATAAATGTGAAAGCGCGTCGAATATTTTCATTCCATTTCGATTTCGGACCGCCAATAAATATCGCACGCGAGATAGGAGATATTTTTATCACCCTCATTATAATTGAATATCATCCCCATTACAGGGTTTTGATTTAAACTATTAATATCAGTTTCGCACCCACTTTTTTTTGCTTTTTATATTTTTTCCAATGTAGTTGATTAAATATATTTTTTCTTTCTTCTTTTCAATAAATCTAATTGATTGAAAGTGTTGAAATACATCTACAAAAATGTTAAAGTCACCCTAATTAGGCTTTATAAGTTATTTTCCTATTTGCATACATCGAAAGCAGTCATCAAAATATTTAAAAGAGGAATTAAATTGAATGAATGTAGAAAAAAAATATTTCACTGAGTTGACTTCTTAGAATTGCTGCAGGGTAGTTGCGATTGAAATAAACGAGGAGGAAATAAAATATACGACAGCCTTACCTGAAATATGTAGTGTACATACATATGTAAATATTGGAGGAATTTAACGTAGCTTTTAGTAAACCCTTCACGAATATGATGATAATATGAGTGAAGAAATAAGAGCAAAACTTTTCGTCAATAAAATCGTCAAATAAACGTCAATAAAATCTTCAATGAAACGGAAGACAGGGGCCATACAAAACAGTAATCAAACAGATAAATGACACGAGGTATATTCAAATTTAATTCGAAATTTTGGTGATATTTAAGCTTCATTTACACAGTACAGCCACAGGAGATAACACTTCTCAAAATAACTATTCATGTTATCCATGTAGAAATTAATCGTAATGCCGTCAAGATGGTAACAATTTATATACAAGAAAGTAATCATCTACAAAGTTTTATAAATACCGAGCTGTATAAATTTCCTTTTTTTTCCATGGTCATTTACTATCGTAATTATGCCTCATTTTTTGATGATGTACAAATCAATTGTGCACAAAATGATATATAAGTCCGAATAATTCTTTTTCATTTAATGTTAATAAGAAATTTAGTTTCTATCAAGTAATTTACATACCTATTACATCCTGTAGATTAAAAATTCTTGTTTGTGAATGTTTTTTTTGATCGAATTTTTCAAAATTGTTTTCTTAAAAGGTTTTAATAACGCAATAACACAACAGTAAATACATAAAAATCCTTTTTAAGCTCAATAAAAAAAAGAGAACTCCTCTCGAAAACAAACAAGGTGTTTAAATAAAACGTTCCCCAGGGTTGAGTACGTGGCTGATATTTTCATAAGCGATTATTCCGGCATAATCGGGCGCAAACGGTCTCTTTTAATACCGTACGAGACTGCTTTATTATTTTTATCCCGTCGCAGGAGTAAGCAGAATAAACTGTTAGGGGCGGTTTTATTCCTATTAGGACTTAAAGCGGATGCGGGAGTCTCTCTTCTTTTTTTCTTCATTTTATTTTATTTCATATTATTTTGTTTCGCTTTTTTAACCTCGCGAAATGGTTTTAGCGTTTATATTTTACTTGCATTTACCATTATATAATATAATACTTTCTCTTTAAATTTTGCGCTCGAGTTCAGAATTTTAATCAAGGAAGAGGCAACGTTTTAGTTTGCGGTTCCTTTGATAATTTTCGAAATCCTCTATAAAAGGCTACTTTAATTATTAAAATCAATTATCAAATCATGAAAGTAGAAGATTCGTAATTTTTGGCCCATTAGATCTTAAACTGCAGATATTAATGCTTCTACACAAATTTGTTTATATGCGGAATTTCTTTCATAAAGTTAATAAATGTCTACTCGTATATATGCACGTACAATTTTAGTTAAAAAGTATATCAAAGCGACATTCTTTCCACACAATTCGAAATAAACTCCCTCTGTTCGCAGCTGTTCAGACCATCATTTCATATCGAAACGATTTCCGACGTATATCCTTTTTTGAATCCCATTTCTTATACGTCAAAAGGGGAAGAATATGGAATTTATTAAAAAATTCCGTTTCTAGGTCAGAACTTATAATGCCAAAACATTATATTAAAAGTGTTGTCCTTGTTCCATCCTTAACGATGAATTTTATAACAAAATCCCCCTTAGTTTGTATAAGAATTTGCATATTTCACGGAAAAAATTGCTTTAATTATTTCTAATATTCAGATTTTATATCTCTTTTTTTTTACTAGTTTAGGAATTTTAATTACCACCACTGTAAATATACTGTATATTTATGCTAAGTTTAATTTATAGAACTAAAGAATCTTTCTTAAAAAACAATTTTTCTAGAAAATAGGCCATATTTGTAGTTTATGCTCGAAGAATAATAGGCAACAGTTAAATGATAAAATAATTAATCAGGTTTGCCTACTAATTTAACCCATCAATTGAAAATTTCAACATTTCGTTGATCGATTGCTTCTCAATGATGGTAACACCGATTTTTAAATTAATGACCTGCATGTAGTTTAGGTTTTTAATCTAGCGAGTTTTTTCAGTGCCCTTTTTCTCTCATTAGAATTTAACGAAACATTTCATGAACTATTCATTTTTCAATTTTTAACTTTAAATAATTTTCAATATATGACTTTTATACTATAGAAAAATTCACTTGCAAACGCAAACTCAGCCAAACTAGTTTGGTGTTGACTAAAAAAATTAGGTTAAAAACAATAATACATTTTTCCGTACAAACGTAATTACTTGTACACCTTGTGGAAAGTCCACCTTACATATCTAACATTGAACAATTGTCAAAAATGTCTATCAATTGCTGGAATTATCGTTCACTGCCAATTTTTAGAGTAGCACAACTATACTGACCGTCAAAATTAACGCATATCTTGAAAATGCATTAAATTTTGACAATGAATATTTTCCCAACCATTGGTTGGATTTTAA
This sequence comes from Hypothenemus hampei, assembly GCA_013372445.1. Taxonomy (NCBI): domain Eukaryota; kingdom Metazoa; phylum Arthropoda; class Insecta; order Coleoptera; family Curculionidae; genus Hypothenemus; species Hypothenemus hampei. The sequence goes on along the minus strand of JABRWK010000030.1, from coordinate 819,913 downwards.
TGATTTTTTTTTCAATTGTAGCCCTGTTATGAATGAACTTTCTCCAACAAGGAGATGCCCAAAAAATAAAATCAACATATTGTACAGGGTGTATAAAGTGTAGTATAGTGGCATGTTTTTCATCATAGTTTAATGTCTTCTGTAAACAACTATAGGTAGCCGAGNTTTTTTTTTACTGTTTTTTTTTCGAAGTTTTTTTTTGTTTAAACATAGTAAAACAAGTTATTTTGGCTTTAAAATGGTAGGGACGATAGAGAGTCATATTCTAAAGCTCCATACCAAATTTCAAATCGATCGAACTGGTAGAACTCGAGATATTCTGCCAACCAGTTCGAAAAAAGTAGTTTCGAGAAAAACGCGTTTAAAGTTTTGTATAAAAATTTCAGACAACTGCCACGGTAAGGTTTATAAAATAATATGGTATTCTTACATTTTATTAATCGGCAATTCCTGCTTCATATAATGTGCCTTCTTCTACTTCAAATTGACTATTTTCAGAAGCTCTTTCCGATTTACGAGCAGTTCTAGCTTCCATAGAAGCACAGGAAACTCGTCGCTCGGAACGGTCAATTCTTCGATTTATTTCAAACGATTTGTTTATAAAGGGAGATGAATTTATGTAGGTTACATCGTCGCAGCCACATTGTAATGATATTTTAAATCCTAGGCCACGTGAGGCAGTTCGTGAAAATTTTATTTCTTCCTTGCAAGTAGCACATAAAACTAATGAAGTCAGTGCTGTAAAAACCGAAATAAATTCCAAAATGCAGTAGCCATAATTGTCTTCAATGATAACTTCTTCGTCTTCCGTTTTCTTCAGTTTTGTTGCAGATGTACTAGTGAAAGATGTATCCTCTTCAGAAGTAAATTGATTGCCTCTAAATTTCCTCTTTTTTACTCGATCCGCACGCCTGTGCCCTCCTTGTGAACTTTTCCTGTCCATTTCACACAAAACACACTCAAAAATACACTCAAACTTATTTCTTTCCAAACTGTGAGCTACGCGACTACGTGTACGTTGCTTGAAGATTGAAATTAAACTGAAGATTTTCGGGTTATTTTAAAGTCAAAACAATTAAAAATTAGTTTAAAAATAAACCTTTTAAGGTTTATTACCATTTTATTGCACCTGTAATAAACCTTTCAAGGTTTATTACCCTTTACGCCGTAAGTACCCTTGTCTATCCCATTTCAGTACCGGGTATAATTGTCGTCTCCATTAAATGACAATAACTCCATAAATACTTCGAATTTTATAATTTCCTTTTCAGGATATATATTTAAGGGTTCAAGGATTAAAAATATGTAAAAAAAAAAAAATCGATTTTTTTTAAATTCTAGACTAGAATACCCCCTTGAGTCATTTTAATGAAACTTTGCAGAGTTTGAGATTTAGCAACGGTGCATGTTTTACGTTAAAATAGTGGCTTTAGTTTAACCAGTGGCGTGTGGGCAGGCTAATCACTGGACATTTTGAAGGAAAAACGTAGTGCTCTACTATTCTTTTTCAATTTTTTATTTTTTTTTAATTGTTTGATTTGAACTTTTTGCTTTAAAATAACGTCGAGAATTATCTCACAAAGTTTTCGATTGAAAAAATTATAAAAAATAAAACAAAATAAAATAATTAAATAATTTATTCAATCGAAAATTTTGTGATGTAATTCTCGACGTTATTTTAATGCAAAAAGTTCAAATAATGTATAGTTTTAAAAGACTTCGTGATAGAGATACATACCTATACCCAGCCAAAACTCCATATGCAATGACATGACTTATTTTTGTACTCGAAAATGGTGCATCATACAAAAAAAGTCAAGAGACCTTTTTTCTTCTAAATTAAACAAACAATTTAAAAAAAATAAAAATTTAAAAAGAACAGTAGCGTACCACGTTTTTCCTTGAAAATGTCCAGTGATTAGCCTGCCCCCACGCCACTAATTAAACTAAAGCCACTGTTTTTAACGTAAAACATGCACAGTTGTTAACTCTCAAACCCTGCAAAGCTTCATTAAAATGATTCAAGTGGTTTCGGAAATATTCAAAAAATTGTAACTTTTTAATGAAGCTTTTACACCCCGTATTTCCGCAACGAAGCATATTTGAGACATAGTTTATATAATAAAGTTATTTTTATGTTAGCGGTAGATTACGCTCCTGAATTTATATACCGTATTTGGGAAACATCCTGTATAGGTGTAAAGGTTTACTGTCTGTCTGCTCCCATCATTCAATATTAGATGGCGCTGGTAATAGCGACCCGATTTTAACATTATTTTAAACGATCAAACTCGAATTTAAACGGATTCCAGTATTCCATATTGACAATTTTTATCCTATATGAATGAAAAAGTAGTATTATCGTTCTAATGTGTATCCAACATGTTTATATTAAGTATGTGAATAAATTAAAAAGTAGACATTGTCGCGAACTTTTTAGGTAAAGTAGAGTATAAACATTTTTTTCTTCAACAGTTACTTTAGACAGTTCTGATATATGATTGGTATTACTTTTTTATTTCATTAGGGCTTTAATATGCAGAAAAAAGGTAGTCCAACCGTTTTAGGTAAAAAAAAACTAAGTAAAACCAAATATTGCATTTGTTAGCTGTTGTCAACAAATCAGGACGCTAGCGCCGCCTTAGTGAACAGGTTTTTGGTCAGATCAAGAAGACGACTAAACTAAGACAATCAAATTCGAGGAATATGACTCGAATTGCTGATTTTTAGGTTAGATCTTATTGAATGATGTTTTATATTTCATATTATCTCGATAGATAGATGTTTTCTGAAAAATTGCAGAAACCCTTGTATTGTACTCTCTCTCTCTAAAGGCAATGTGTCCGCAAATATAGTTGAATTTCCTAAAATCACATTTTAATAAGACTACAACTCACATAATGAGGTTAGAATGAAACGTCAAATAATTATGTATAAGGAAACCACCAAGTTTTTACGGTAAAGGGGTTGGATTACCCCTATGTTGCCTATATTTTTGCGAATATTTTTTGGGCCTCTATATAAGCATTTATGCAACGCGTTTTTGATCAGTGGAAAATAGAAGAATGATTCGATATGTCTGTCAAGAGAGAATACATTGAAGGAGACAAACAATAGACTAATTAAAAAATTATACATAAATATGTCTTTTTCCGTGAATCCGCACTAGGTCGGTGAGTTTATTGAGAGACTTCAAATATCAAAACCTTTTCGTTGAATTCATCTATCATTTTTTGTTTTTTGAAAGTAGGATGGTATTAAGAAATAAAACAACTAATTTATATATATTTTGAACAATGTCCATATTTATTATTTTTAATTCCCACATACACACACGGCACGTTGTGAACCTCATGTCTTATAACTGTAATAATATTTGTGTATTATGTACAAATTGTTTTTTTTTAATTTCAAGAACCATCGACTGCAAAGGAGCGTCGACTGTTGTGTAATTATTAACCATCAACATGTTTAAGTGTTAATTTTTTTACAACTCCTAAGCTGTACAAACTGCATTTTTATTATTATTATTATCATTATACCGTTTCGCTCTTTCTCCTTCACAAATTCAATTAAAACATTTTGTTTATTATTTCATTATTTTAATTAGTTATTAAATTTACTTACAACTCACTTAAATTTATTATTATTATTATTATTATTAAATATATTATTAATAAATACTTTTTTTAAAATTGAAAGCGTCCATATTTTAAGAAGGGGGGTACGACGGTTATTGCTTCTTTGATATTGCATTAAAACCTTCGGCCTACGCTAGTTTGACCGAAAGCGATAACGTTTACGTGTAATGGCCGTCATCCAAGTAAGTTAAAAACAAAAATGGCAGCTTTTTTTATACACGTATACGTACAGGTTTTTTTCTTTAACGGGACTGGGGACAGTTGCCAAAAAACATTAGTGGGCTGGTTTTTTACATCGAAATGGGCACCACCCGGCCGCAGAATATTATTACTATATACTACTTTTATAAATAGGGTATTTATAATGTATAATATCAATATATATATACAAATTGTATACATTAAATTTAAGAAACTGAATTGGTTTTTTTTGTTATTTTTTTTAAACTAATACAACAATTTAATAATTAATACATACATAATATAGTAGTATTAGGAAGTCGAGTGTCTTTTTGTTTTTATACCCTTTGTAAAAAGTACGTTCTCATTTGTTTTCCGGTTATTTTCATTATTTGGACACCCTGTTAATACTTCTACAAGATGTTCGATTTAAAACAATAAATATACTTCAATAAAACAATATTGGTAACAAATTTATAACAAAGTTCATTTACGAATAGATTTTCATCAACATCAGCCTTTGATTTTATGTAATAATGATAATAAATACGGGTTGTTAAATTAGATCAAATTTTGTACAAACACTTGTCTCAATTTCAATAATTAATCGCCCACTGTAATACGTATTGCTTTAAATCAAACATTTTTTTTCAACAAACAAACGAAACAATGAAAAATGGACAGCACAATGAATTTTCAGTGTATAGTAAGGCCCACGATATAGTTTTTTTATATTCGTAATAAAAAAAACTCAAAAAAGATTCAATATTGTCGAGATACCTTTTCCATTAAATTTTTTTTTGAAAAATAGTCTCTAATCTTATGAATGAAAACTTACGAAAAAAAACTCAAAAGAATCACATCAAAAGCCTTTCCAAAAGAAAAAAAAAAGTTAAGTACTTAGGTACGCAAAAACTGAGGTACTGTAACAAATTAGTATTTTTGCCCCAGTACTTCATCCGTTATGCGTTTGTTTAATTTTATATAATTTTTTTTGTAACTTTTTAAATATATTTTTAAACATTAATCTAATCTTAAACCTTATATTTTTTTAATTAAAACTTTATAGTCGCCATTGTGTTACTTATAAATATGTCTTTTATTACTTTATTCATTTTTTTTTGAAGTGATTCTTTAATGACTGCCGATGCTGATATGTTGGTATTATTTGTCAATGATCGAAAGTATTTATGACAAGATGCTTTTTTTGCTTCGGCTTGTGATAGGACTTATGGTCAGTTTCCATTTATTTTTTTTGTGTAAAAGTAAGAGGAGAGTGTAAAATTTAGTCTGGAAACTGGCTGTAACCCATACCTAATTTCACTAAAGAAATTTATCACTATTTAAGTTTCCTGTTTGTTTATCTCATCCACTATCTACATACGTATTGCTCTGCATTGACAATATTTTTAGTTTATTTTTGAACTTAAACAATTTCCCTTCATTTTTTACTAATTACGACTGAAATCTATAGGTTTTGCATTGACAATTCGTATTGACATATTAATATACCTTTGGTCATTTCGCCGTTAAAACAATTTTTTTCTTGTTATATTAGCGGCTAAGATAGTCGTCATACTTTAATTTTAATACTTATCTAGTCCTTGATTACCGACAGCCAAATATAATGACTACGAATATTTTTTCACATCTTTGTTATCGTTTTTTTGTTAGGTTTTCGCAAAAACGGGTTTGAGTTTGAAATAAAGGATCTGCCGGATTGAGCTCTATTTTAAAATCTTTAAAATCGTCTTTCTAATTTGTTTTTATTTATTTTTCAATAAATTAAATTTAACCTGTATAGAACATTTTATGTTTTATTAATTTCTTACATTAACATTTTTAGCATGGTTTGTATACTATTTCATTCAATTTTTGAACTTTGTGTAATATATGGATTCAAATAAATGTTCCTGAAAGAACTCTTGAAAATTGAAATGTTTTTTTTTAAGACATACATATGTATTTATCCATAATTTTTCATTCTAAATTGAAGCGTCGCTATGATAAATCAAACTTACGAACTATCATGGTTTGTTTTAGTCAAAAAGGTACCAATTCCAAGTATTTGTTTTAATAATTTTAATGTGTTTTATGAAATTGATTTTTTACCTGAATACTAATAAATAAATGCTTTAAAAATATAACAATACATGAAACTAATGAATGAAAACGAGATCAATATCGAATAAATTATACGAAAGTGATTTTTAATACAAAAATGTCTTGTCAATTTTTCAATTCAGATCCTTTATTTCAGTCCAGAGAACAAAACAACGGTTCGAATGATATCAATAATAAAATCAAAACTACTGTTCTATTGACACACAACTGACTATAATACTGTAAAGTATACAAATGGAATGAAACGATATTTATTGAAATTTTTCTTACGCATTCATCATCATCACTGCGCACGCGCTCCTCATTTCTAATCTCATACAAGCATGAGCACGTCCTATTATTTTCGCGATTATTATGTTCTTTAATATTCTTCTTCTGATGAAAAAATCACTAAACGACATCTAAAATTAATTGACAAATATACAATATTTATTTATTCTTATTATTATTTATTTATTATTTTGTTCACAGGTTAAAAAAATAACATTATTACCTCCGTTTTCCTCTACGAATCTGCGCATCGTATAAAAAATTCATCTTTTTTTATTACATTTTTTTTAATTCTTCATCTAAACTAACGTCATTATTTTTGTTTATCGGTCTTTTGTGATAATTTATTAATATTTTTTCTTTTTGTTGTCCGTTGTTGTTGTTGGTAAAACAATTTTCTTTTCTCGTTAATCTAACTAATCGTTGTCGCGTTATGCACACGCAGTTGCACTTTCAATTTCAATTGTTATTGATACTGTTTGTTTCTCTTGTTGAAATGTGGCAACGTTGTAAGTGCAGCAAACGGGGCGCAGGCAACGTTGCATTTTATAATACACACGTTATATTAGGTTGGTATTAAAACTTAATTCCTAATTATTAGTATTAAAATTATCAATTAATTCTTTTTTTAATAGTTAATAATAATATATAGAGATATTATACCCGCCACCTTAACACTGATTTTATTAGTACACGCTTTGTTTTAAGCACTTTTTTTGTTTAAATATTTTTATCATACATAACGTTGCGATCGTCAATTGTTCCTTGCTGGTTTCTTTGTTTTAATTTTGTTTTGGTAATTATATCGTGGATTTTGTACTGAGGAAACATTAGCTACACTCAATAATATGGCGTAAACAAGAAACTAATTTTAATTTAATAAAAAAAAATTAAACATTAACGATAAACAATTTTTCCGACTTTGGCGGGCAACGACCGATGTCTCTCTTTTTTCACTTTCAATGGACCAATGGCGTCGTCCCGTAACCGTTTCTTTCCCATTTTATAATATATTATATGATTCACGTGATAACAAGAAATATTATAATTTGTTTTAAATATAGTTAATATTTGTTTTTTTTTCAATACGAAGCTACATTATTATGGGGTAGTTTGTGCGGGCCACACAGAACAACAAGCTTAGAGGTACTACCTGAATGAATACTAAACACTCTTTGGCAAAAGTACATGCGCCAATTGGCATCAACATTAAAAATTAACAGTATTAGTAGTAGTAGTAGTAGTAGTAGTAGTAGTAGTAGTAGTACTCGGGAGTAGTAGTATTTTTCTTCTTAAGCTAAGGTGAAACGCGGCTGGTTGAATCTAAATTAGCTCAAGCACTAAAAGTTTCCTTTCTTGTAGTTAATATTTTTCGTTCCCGTTTAGCGAAAGTATGAAATGGAATTGTTTATTGTGCAATTGTTAAAATGTCGTTTTAAAAACTAGGTGGTACCAAGAGAAAATATTCGAAATCATCCATCATCGATTAAGAACCAAGAACCAATTGGTTGTTAAAATGATGTTTTGCAATTAATTTTTGAAACTAATATGAACATTTTTTTGTTCTAATGAGAAGAATTTCGGTACCACCAATTAAAATTAAAAGTGTTAATCTGTTTGGTCCGACTCATCGAATAACAACACTTAAATATATACAAATCTCTTAAAACCGTTCTAAAATAACCAATAGTATACGTTACAATTACTATAGTACCATAAGATTAATAATAGTCAACCAATGAAAACAAAAAAAAAGGAAAAAAAAATTAACAAAATATAATATAAAAATTAGGTTTTTGTCCAATAAATTAATAATAAGGATGTTGCTTCGAAAGAAGACGCAAACATCCCGGACAAAAGAACCCATAATAACCCAATAATAATCAAATACCAATACCAGTTGGTCCTTAATTATAATAATATGTGAGGATAATGTATCCTATATAGATACCCTGTAATATATCATATGTAATTAGAAACCCAAAGTGTTAACCAATAGTGCTTGTGTTTGGTGATGGTGGTGGGGTAAAGGGAGGAGTTTTATTTTTATTCAGAGCCGCCCTCTATCGACTAAAGTCGCAGTAAACGTTTTATTATTGGTTGCGTTGTCAAAGCAAGTCGACAATAGTCGTATAAATAACGAGAGACGACCAAAAGCGCGATTAATACACCAAACATTATACAACAACAAGTGGTAACCGCTCAGCGGGGTGCTAAATATCAATAATTAATACATTATTATCGTACAATAGAGGGGGTTCGGGTAGAAGGGGGGTGAATGTACAAGTGCTGATTCTGGTTTGTGATTAGCAATGAAATCACTGTTGTAAGCCCACGGCCCATGGTCCAAATAATGTTGATTTTCCGACCAAATTATGTTTAATTTTTTTGTTGTTTCAAAGTTGATTGACAGTTCAGTGATAACCGTTGGTGAAAGCTGCTGGAATCAATGGGCCCTGGAACAAAATTATATTTTTTTTAGATCAATTTATTTAAGAGAGGGAAACTTCCTACTAACAACTACTATACGGAAAGTGTAAAATGCTTACATATTCACTGATTTAGTAGTGAATGTATGGTGACACTGCGTTAGTTGTTGTATATAGGGATACTGTAGCCAACTTTCCATCGCTTGGTATAGTCTGTAACTGAATTATAATAGACAATTTTAGCACAATGATTTGCGAATTCCTGCTACAATTTCAATCTACTGGAAGGGTTCTACTAAAAAGCCAATGGATACACTAGAGAAACAATTGTAGACACTTAATAATTTTAAAATATAAATTAAGTAAAAACTATAAATTGCACATTGCTCTGTAATTGAGATATCAGATCCATAGTTATTTTTTATTTTTTTCCAATGTTTCTTTGATGAATTTTTGGTTTAAAAGCAATAGAATGATAAAACAATGGAAATAAAATTGCAAATAAATAGGGAAAAAAATACACTGACAAAAAGCTTGGATCCATAAGGGTTAGGTCTGTAAATGTAACATTTTAATTTGAAATTTAAAAATAGTAAAAAAACTGGAATAAGACAAACACAAAGAATGTTCCGGATTTCCACATTTAATTCAAATCTAGCAAATTAAATGAAAATTGTGCCTTTTAATGACTTGACATGGAAATAAAGAGAAAATATATTTTTCTAAAAAAATGCAATTTTTAGTAGGTTTTTCAAAGTTGCAGACTTAATCCTTATGAAAAACGTATAAAAATTAAATTTTTGGAGTGATGTTTGTAAGAAATCCAGACATTAAAAACCCAACTTATAATTATGGAACTTTTTCAATTTTATGACATCTAGAGAAACTTGTAATTTTTTAGTTATTCATGAACTATGTAAGTATTACCCTGCAAAGGTCAAGTCTGAAAATGTGTATGTATGTTTTCCTTTTAAAAGAATATTACAACCAGGAACTTTGAACAAAAAAGAAAAAGAACATTTCATGCCTCAAAGTGTAATTCCAATCGTGAAAAATCACTTGATAAAACAATACCATATAACACATCCATCATTACTTTTGAATTATGTTTGTCTTTGTCAGGAACTTTTGATAAATTGATACGAAAACACATAGCCACCTACTACAATTGAGTGGTAATACAGAAACAATGAAGTGGGAAAGAAGAGTGATAGCTATGATACGAAAAAAAAACATACATAAGTATAGAGGTTTTATGCTGTATTTGTTGAAATATCTTTGATTTTTGGTTAGCTTGAAATCCTATCTGCATGAATATAGTTTGCAAATTCCACTGCTTACTAGTTTTTAATTAAATGTGTAAAATGTGATTTTCCAGGAAAATACATGAAGAATAAAGCCACTTTGGGATATGTAGGTGCTCTAGTGGAAACAACCCGTTTGAAAAAAAACAGTTTTTCATTTCAACATGGAATTTAATTAAATTTATCCATGACAGGTGTCCCTAGTCAGGAATTATAAAAAGTAAAAAAACTTGTAAAAAAAAATTTAAGTATAAAAAAATAGAAATTTGATGACATTGTTTTATGTCATGTAATCTCTATTTGTGTAAAAATGAATAGATGAGTTCATACAGTTTTATTTTCCATAATAATGGCAATACCTGGATAAAATATAGGTATACTCTGTGCTTTTGCAATTAAGCTTTAATTCTTGGCCACAGCTGAGACTAAGCGATTAGAGCCGTTGGTTTTAATTTCGAAACCAAGAAGCTGCATAAACTTGTACAGATTGTCTCCAATTTAAATTAAATCAAGACTAAAACCGGAAGAAGGGTTAAGCTAACAAAACTTCGAGATAATTATACAGCGATATTAAAATGTAAAACGGTGCTATAACTCTATTAATTCTAAAAAATAATACTTAATCGATTCTTCGAAATATGTTTATGCAGTAACGGAATTCTCTACTTTCCATATACTAGTTTTTCTTCTTAAATAGAGTTTCAAAACGAAACAACTATTGAAACGCTATTTTCCAAACATAAAAACAACATAAACAATAATGAAGAACAAATTGCTTACTTTAAGACTCACCGGACTGTAGTTCAGTGGCGCCCGGCTAACGGCAATGGCCGGAAAGCTGGACGGCTGAGGACTGGCTGCCTGGACGTAACCTACATTATCCCCCGGACCAGCACCGCTGCTATTATACATATCCAAAGCTGGACCAGGACTGGATGCGGCTGGAAAGGCGGCTCTTTGGGCGCCTTGAGCGGCTGCCGCATGGGGCGACGCAGGCGGTCCGAAACCTTGGGCGGCTGCCGCTTGATAATTGTTCATAACTGGAACAAGAATAAGATTTGTAGATTGTAAGAACACTTACCACTTGTTGTTGGAAATTCGGTTAAGCGGATTACGTTAGTTTTAGAGATTACCTGACAAAGCCTGAGTTAGCAGTGGAGTGTTATTGTTGGGAGTCAGTTGTCCATTTGTTAAATCGACTGAAAAAATTACAAAAAATCCAATTACTTGGGAAAATTCACTTTGATATCGGTTGCGTGGTAATTTAATCAAAATATTTACGACATTTTTCGTAGATACTTTGAAAAATATTTATTTTATTTAAAGGTATTCGTGTAAGAGACTGTGGGATGGTTTTCGTCGTATGATAGGTCAGACTTGACATTAGGATTTTAGGATTTTCTCCAGCGTTCATTGTCGCGTAACATACGTAGACTTTCTTACTTCTGTTCAGAATTATTGTTTTGGAATAAGATTGTATATTTCAAAAAGCTCAGTTGCTCATAGAGTCATTCTAAAAAAATTGTTTTATATTGGTTTGAAGAAAAATTTTGTGCATTTTCTAATATAAATTACATGGTTTTTGGCAATGATTCGATTAAAATCACTTCTTAGTAAAGTAACGATTTTAGTAATGATGAAAATCAAGGGTCTATTCCAGAGCTGGCAAATTCTAAGGAAGGTCTATTACTATATAGAGTCAGCTTTGCTAAAGTTTGAGATGATTATCGTTTATAATTTTCTGATTAGAATGTTTAATTTTGTTTCCGTTCAAAACTAAATTTGAAAGAATAAAAATTTCAAAGATTTAGAGAACAATTTCACTGACTTTTCCTGATTAACTGTCTTATGATAAGATTTAAGAACATTTTCTTTTTGAAATGAATGTATTTCGTATTAAAGAAAACTGAGTTACTCTGTAAAATGTCGCCTTTCATACGATACAATATGTTAACTGTGAAAAATACACAAGGAGATTTTCATCAATCCAATATATGTACATATAAGTAAAAAATGTTTCACTTTGAATAAGAAACCTTTTGTGATCTTTGGTCTTGGCTTTATGTTAAGTGAACATATTTATAAGTATAAAATTGGAGTTCAGTATCGCATTAGTACTGCAATGTTAAATCTAATTGTAAGAATTTGTCTGTGTGGGTCAAATCGACTGACAAAACATCGCGAAAAACCAACCACGCAAAATGTAAATGTGTAATTAGTGTGAGTGTAACTAGAAACTATTATTGTTTTTTAAATCTAAATTTAAGTAATTTAAAAAATGTTCTATTGTTATTAAAGCGCGGTCTAATTGAAATAAGTAACACATCTATATTAACTCTGGTCTAATATGTACTAGTTAACGCGATTCTTAATTTAATCGATGATTGTTTAGTTCAGATTTATGGTAAAACTACGTTTCATTTCTCTAATTGTCTAAAATATCTACTTTCTAATCTAAATTTACAATTTTTCTTGTTCGCCATTACAGTAAATGTATTAGAAAATATATTTAAAACAATAATAATATAATACATTTACTCTTAACAAATGTAAAATACAGCATTCTACACACAAAAGAGAATAAGAATATCAATTAATCACAATTAAATTGATTAAATATCACTACTCCTCGTTGATCTACATCTATTTATTAATCTGTTCTAGGGTTAAACATCAACGGCTGTCTATTGCGTTTAATCACACTGACTATTGAATATTTATTATTTAAAAAAATAACTAAATAAAACGTCACGTCACTAAAATTAGTTGGATTACTCGCCCATCAGTGTTCGATGTGTCCTACAACTTGTCTTCTGGGTGGCATCACATTACAACACTTTTTACCTATTCTGTTTGTTTATGGGGGGTTACAATGGATAGTATAAATACGCACGCTCACTAATAGTACTTAAATCAGTACTCACTTTTAGCAGAGAGAGAAAAGAGACAAAAAGAGTTTTAAAGCAAATGCTTTTTTTTATTTCATTAAAAGAAACTTTGCCTAGAGTTGGAAATTGTTACTTTTAATGAAGTCGACAAAAAAAAGTTGTTTCAATGCAATGCAATTTACTTCTCTGCCAAAAGTCTTCTGCGCGGTCCAGGTGAGAAACTTTTCCGATTTTCTCGTCGCTCGAATGGAAAACTGACTCGATCCAATTGCATGGTTTTATATTTCTATGTTCGAGGTGTCCGAAAATAACGACAACATGTTTTAGAGAGTGATGCATAAAGTGAAGATTGTTAAGATCATTAAATCACACTATTCCATGAAATATTTCTAAATGCTTTCTCACTGAAATAACGTTTGCTTTGCATTCTGTTTGCAAACGTTTAACTGAAAATTGGAATGATGGGAAAATTGGGAAAAATGGGAAAATTGCAATTTTGTTGTCGATAAAAGTTTTTCGCAAAGAAATATTTCTCAGACGGTCTAGGGTTGTTCCTCTTTGGAACTGGACAGTTCGATTACTATACTAGGATTACTGTGAAAATTTTGAGATACAAAAAAGACATTTTTTTTTTAAATTCTCAATTCTATCTATACCAAAATGAGATTTTTCTTCTCTTTTGTGTATTTCTTAAAAGTTGCCTTGTGTATTTATTTTCGGACTATAAACCAATACACTTTGAAACAATTAACAATTTTCCATTCGTTTTTTGACAAACGAAAGAAAAAAAAACTGCCGGACGTTCCTTAAAGCATACACAAATTTATTTCACAATATTGCTTTGCAGATATGGGTGACTTGTCGCATAATATATTCATTATAATATATGTATTATCAATTATATAATTTGTTTTTCCCTTATAAGCAACAGTCTCATAACATCGAATACTTATTAATTACCTACTTATATTTACAGCGTTATAAGGTATGTAAGTATATAAAAATCATAAAAACTAAATAAAAATCTAGTTTAATCCTGGATTTATCCAGTCTGGTCGTTTAGTAGGCTCCCACCCGGTTAAAACCGCAACAACAAGAAAAACAATAGCAACAGCATAAAGAGTAAATTAAAAAAAAAACCAACATCGACGAAGCCCCCGATGATCAGTTCCGTCGAAATGACAAAGCGACATTAACCAGGCGTAGCCTTAATCACTCAGTTGCCCGATTTCGCATTTGCCCTGTTAAACAAAGACGAGCCAACTCGATTTTCCGGTAAGTTGGTCAAGAGTGAAAAGTCCGGCAAGGTTTCCGGACCCCGAAATACGGACAAACGAGTGACGAATTCCTACCTCCTACGACCGACCGACTGAATTTTCCAAATGGATTTTTCACGTGTACCAATTGTAAAATGTAAATATTATTATAAATAAATGGTTGTTTTTTTGATATGTATATATTATTTTATAACATTTGAAAAACGAGACAAATGGGTGAAACGAAAACAATTCGTTCGTAGTGAAGTCAGTATAAAATAGGAATGTTAGCCGAGTCGAATGATGTGCGGACTGTTTGTTGATAAAAACGTGTTGTTTCATTGAATGTTTTTAGCCATTTCTTCTTCTTGTTATTATTTATTTAAGTCTGGGACTAAATTTTAATATATTTTTGTTGTCAGCGAAGAAAACTTTCCCGTCCAAACTCTTAAATTTAAAGTTCTACATTTTAGTTTTCACCTCTAACCCATTTACGACCCATAATAAGAATTAAGAGGCAGACTTAAACGAAAACTTTGAGAGTACTTTAAAAAATGCACCAAACGAAACCTTGTTGTATAAAATGACGTATATATTTTACTGAAAATGTAAGGTAAGGTCCTGCTGATGGTATATCTTAAAAAAGTTAAAAGTGTTTGACATAGAGAAAGTTAAAAATAGCGATTTCACTAGAGAATTTCATAAGGGAGGAAGAACAATATTAAACGACTCGAACTCATTAATATTTAACTGAGAATCAACAACTTTAAAAACGGGTTGACTTCCGTAAACTATATTTTCACTGAACTGTTCAAGCAAATCGTGTTGTGATGTTTGAGTCGATTTGCGAATCTGAAACTTTAGTGCAAGAAAATCCTCATATTGTTCGTTATGAAAACCCTATAAAGCAGTTGTTGCTATTCTCAACATAATAGACGATATCATTTAGTTCCATAAAGTATTACTCAGATGGAAACCAAAGCAAGTGACCTCTGAATTGAAACGACATGTTGCTGAATCTGCAACTTTTGTCCGGAAATGAAATAAAAACAAATAATTTTTTTACAAGTGATGTATGTCATTTTGAATAGTGCACTACTAATAACTTGAAACTAACTAATCCATCATTGCGAGGGCCGAAAAAGAAAATTAAAAGAAACATTTCAAGTTTGCCATCAGCACTAAAAGGGTCTTGCAATGACACTTCTTACAATACCATCAGTATTCTCCCGACTTATATCTAACCATTACAAGATGATACGTCATGAATATGTAGGTACAGAACCAAGGGAATTACTTATTTCAAATATTTAAATAAGGGAGAGTCTGGAACAGTGGTCACTTTTTAATTGCTTTGTTTGAAAAAACCAAGTGATGCCATCTACACAAAATATAGTAATCGAAATGGCTGATAAGTTTATGAAGTTAAGCGTTTAAATATGAACGTATTCATTTTTAAATGATACATAATTATTTATACCAACTTAGCTACCGTTCCAGACTCTCCTATACTTTGAACCAATAAAGAAAGACATAATACATCGCAAATACTTATTTTCAATTTGCTCTAATAAATTTTGATCAATAACTTTTTAAGATTATCATTTGATTCTGCCTCGTTCATATTTTTAATCCGAACCTCAAGACATTGGCTACGTTCAGATGACCACAGCAGCTGAGAAGATACTACGCCATGGTTTAGCGACGCTATCTCTCTCTCTCTTCAAATACGCGAGCCGATGGAAAGCGGCATATTAGTGTTATTTAGTGATTTTTCTCAGCCGCTTGGTCATCTGAACGTAGCTATTAAAAATGAGTTTTACTGAAAACTGACAGTTGAAGCACACATTTTACTATTGATTCCCTTTCAATTATCATTTAAAGTGATCAGGAAACTGAGTTTGTTTGATCCCTAATTTAGCCTTTTCAAAAAATAAATTATGATAAAATAAAATCCCAAGTAGGCTGGGCAACATTATTGTTGGCGTCATGTCACGCGTGCCTCTAATTACTGTTCCAACGATTTTCCACCTCTTAATTAGATTTATAACAATTTTCATTCGATTTAACGTTCGAAAAGGTAAATAACAAAATCGTTATATAATATTTGATGTTTGTGTTGATTAGAGTGCGCGTATGTGCTTTTGTCAGGCGGGCCCCATAAAGCCTTCCCCATACATATACCTTTAATATTTAGACTATGTGATTAATTTGGGCTTAGGCAATTAATTTTCCGTTGTTGTTGATGATGTTGCGTAGCTGTGCCGATCGGGCGGAAAAAATTAATTCGTTTTACATACGGTTCAACAAACGGTTTTTTTGGGAAGTTGAACGGGAAGTTTTCGAAATTATAATAAATCAGAAAAAATGGCTTTTCACTTCAAATTAAAACAATTCATCCGCACGCACACGAGTGAAAAAATCATTTTTGGGGATCATTATCACGGACACGAGCGGGTACGCCTAGTATTCGGACATTGTTTGACAACAATTGCTCGGGCTGTGCTCCTGTGAACGGAACTGTATCTGGGATGGAAACTGGGACGAATAATTTTTAATGCGGGCACTTAATGGCAATAAAGGCGCAAATAAAAGGTCAATTTCGTTTACTGAAGGAATTCAACTTGATCCAGAGCCTTAGAACTGATATCTGGAAATTTTTAAAAGCGCCCTTTACTAGCTACTCGTGATAAACGAAGAAATTTATTAGTTTATTAACAGCATCTAACCTAAACCTAATGACTGCCAATTATTTTCACACTAGTAGTAGAGTTCTACGATCAAAAACACTGTCGTGGAGGAACGAGACTAGAACCTAATAAGTTTTTCAATATTGACCATCCTAAAAGAACAAGATTACGTCTAAATATACGGAATTAACCGTTACTAGAGTTATTAATTCTTTTGATTTGAATTCAAAAGGACAATGCTACACAGTTTCTAGAAGCTTCGGTAAATAGTTTTTGTCCTATAAATATTTAAAAATTATTGATTATCAACTGATACCTATTATTCCCGTAACTACGCAACTTTTGCATAAATCGGCGACTTTAACGTACATATACGCGTGTAATGGAAAAACTTTAATGGTTTTGTGGAAAACGCATGTACGGTAAAGTCGTACGCATCGTTCACAGGGGCAGGGCGTGATGCAAATTGTTACCAGCGGCGGCCGCCACACCCCCGTACACGCCCCCCAAATGGTGGGGGTGTTCGAGCGGGAGCGACAATAAGGGCTGCAAAGGATGGTGGTGCAAATTGGCCGCTAGGGCATTACCTGTAGGATAGGGCAGTCCGAAACTAGGGTAGCCCGAATAGCCACGCCCGGCCGCGTATGCTGCGTAAGCTGCGGCTGGAAAACCTAGAAAAGAAAGAATAAAAAACGTTAGTTTTCATGAATGTGTTACAGTAGAGGAAAAATATGGTTAATAATCAATTAAAAAATTCTCAATATTTACCAGGTTTAATTAAAAAGATAAATTATTGCTCCCGAAGGGGCGAGTATCGATGTTTACTTTCGGTTTTATTCAGCAATTAAGAAAACAGTTTGACTTTTTAATTAAAATTTATTTAAAGTGGCTGTAAAATTGATATTCATTAAGCCAGCCCTCGAATATTTTGCAATCAATAAGGCTTTGGGGAATGATTATTTTCGAAATTAAGCCCCGATGAACATCACGTTAATGATTATAAAGGGTCATAATTGAAAAAAAACTCTGTTTCTACTTACCGTCTGGAAGAGCTCCTAGCGACCACATAAAATCTAAAAAATTAAAAAAACCGAAATTAGCCCAATCGAAATTGTTATTAGAGATCAATTGAATAAAAAATAACGTTAACAAGAAAAAGAAACATTAACAAAACAGAACTAAGTTCAGTTAGCTAATAGACTGTCGAAATATACATAAAACGAAAGAAAATCAAGTGGCATTCATGAAATTTCAGCTACGTGTCTAAATCTACTACTTGTTCAGACTGTTATTGAACGTGTCAATTTACTATGGCGATTGGTTAGCTAAGTTTCGATTGGTTAGAGACAGTTTTGCAATTTTCAGATAATTAACATTCGACTAAGCTACCATTTAGCTAGATTCTTCACTAAGAACTACTACTATATTGGATTGATATTAGCTTTGATTTCAATTGAAAAATCGTAAAATCTGGTTTATTTTGATACTTTGAAGATTATTTTACTGTGAGAAAATGGAACTCTTTGAAATATTCAATAAAGAACTTCAAAGTTTCTCAGTTCAGATTTAAGAACGATTAATGGTAATTATAACTAATAAAAAAACGGTATAATTTAAAGCTATTCTAAATTTTAAACATTAATTCTTAACTTTGTTTACACAATAATGAAACTTTTTATTACGGTTTATTTGTAATACTTATATATGGGTTTCCCTCTTCTATCTTAACGTCCAGAACATTAGGATGATGATGATGAATTCTTCAGGAGTTGCTATTAATACTAGGACAAGAGTACTAGCACTATATTAAAATTAGTTGTTAGTACCTAATCTTAAGATCTAGCTTAACAAAATTAATATTTATTCTTGACTAATTGTAAGAAAGGTACTAAAATATTGACACTAAATAAAAGATTTGGTCGCACCTTTGTAGGGCTATGGCATTACATAGATGAGACCGGGACGAACTCCCCAGAAGGACCAGGGAAGATACGAGCCAGGACCTGAAAAGGATTTACTACTGCCCCGATTTTTTTTTAAGAAAATGTTTTTTCTAATATAAAAACAAATATGTAATGTGTTTATATTTTCTTTTCGTTGTAACCTAGCTATACCTAATTTTTAAGAGATTACGAAAGTACAGATGTAATGGAAAAAAATGAAGCAAATTGTATAAATTGCTTCACTTTGTACACTTGACAGCTCACTCGCAGTTAGACACGAAGGAAATTTCATGAACAAATTTTTTGTTTTTCGTTTAAGCTGTGACGGATGGATTTAATTGTTTCATATAGGGGTATGTTGCTACTGGCCTATTAAAAAGAAATCAATTAATATTCTGTGTAAAAATAAATTATGTATTTTAATTCTTTCGGTATCAATTAATATCGCGAAAAATTGAGAATCTGAAGAATTAAATCAATGTCCAAAAACAACTTAAAGCGGTGTAGTATAAACAGTAGAAATGTCCAGTCCCTGGACACCTAAAAGATCGCTCATACTGTAAGTTAAAGTAGGCGGTGCCCGTGCCGTGACCGGTCTTAAGGTAGGCGCAGTAGCAAAGACCCGTTTACATCCTGTCACGTCGTACAGAGCGTGCGTGGCATAATGTAAGGGTGTTGAGGCGGGGGCCACGATCGTGGCCAATGGCAACGTCGTGGCCGACGGCACGTGATGCAACGTGGCGGCGGCAGGCAACGTTGCCACGCCATGCGGTACCGGATAAGGGGCGTAGCGTAGGGCGGAGGCGGCAGAAGAGGCGGCAGCTGCCGCCGCCGGATTCAGCACGAGCAACTCACCGTAAGCACCACGACCGGCCGCCCTAGTTTTGGCCAAATTTGCCGGTAGCATCACTTCTTTTGGTTGGGCTTTCTTGCATTCGACCTGAAACCCATTAAATTGAAATTTAGATGATGTTTTGCATATTAAGCCTTAAATTTCACTCATATATCTATTAGACAATTTATCGACATAAGCCTATTAATGCATTGAAAATGATATCCGTCCTGATTGTCAATCGACAAAATTCGTTACTGTGGATACCTACTCATCCCCTACTGCTCAGCATCAGTTTGTATTTGAGCTGCTTTTTTCATGATATATATCATAATCATGTTTCAATTAAACTTTAATTACAGATTATAATAAATATTTAAGAATCGACATAATAATTATGTAAAAAATGGAAAACGTTTAACAATATTGGATACATATCTGATAAATAAATTTTACTATACAGCTGCTGTTAATTTTGTTGTTTGTTTGTATAATTTCTTTCTGAATTATTTTAAAATAAAATTTATTTTCGACTTCCACATAAATAACTTATTAAATGTAAAAAATAACTCTACATGAGTATTATATGCAAAAATTGCGGCAGTATTTTATGACATTTATCGTTAGTAATGAGAAGTAGCAACTCTATTAGCGTATACTCAGTAACAATTTTTATCTATTTGCTGGAAGGGTTTAATTTTTATTGTCGTTTTGTCTATATGTAAGTATAGTTTATTATCTACTAGATATATGGTTTTAAACAGTTTATTAATGCAGGTACAACTGTTTTATTGTCTTGGAATATTTGAGTTAACATTTTCTGGATATATTTAGATAAATTGTTAATTGTCTGACAATTGTTAACAAAATAACTTGAACAATTAAAATTACGATAAAAAAAGAAAAGAAAATAGCCAAAATCGAAAAATGTCAGGTCAAAGTTAAATGTGAGAGAAAAATCAGTTTCGGAGTTTTTCATCATTCGTGAAAAGCGACGCAGAAGAAACCCTCTTTTCCCATGATGTCCCTTGTTCGCTTACGCTCCTCTAACCCAAATTACTTTCGACAGAAAAGAATTTCAGAGGCGATTCCGTCGCCCTTAATTGGACTTGTTTAATTGTGTAGGATGCACTTCAAAATTGCCCTCTCAGATAAATCTCGGCACAAAGATTTACTTTCGCCCAGTCCCGAGAACGAGGGATTTAAATTTAAGGACGTTTGAATAATTTTGCATTCTTTCCAGACGTTTGTTTCGAAAGAAATGGAACGTTATTTTCCAGATTTCGGAACGGGAAAATAAAATGTGTGTGTCTCTGTATATGGCGCTAAGCAGAGAAGAGAGACTATTTCGATGGTATCCATAAGACTTAACTATAGAACGACGGGATAAAAAAAGGACTTTGAGGACGTAATCAGATATAGATAAATTCGGGGATACAATAGCGAAAAACGTATCTCGTTGGTGGAAAACCATAAAATTCCTCCAGTAATCTTTCTCTGGCACGTTTAATGATACAAACGTTACCCCGAGATCTCCCAACAAGCGAGTTTAATGGGGCAGTCGCTTGTTTTGTAGCAAATCATTCGACGCAAACCCTAAGAAATCCAGTTAAGCAGACATGAAGTAATTCTAAAATTCGGATTCATAATTTTTCATAATATTATGTATGAACCGAGTTGTACATTTCAAAGAAATATTATTTCAATTAAGAGTTTGAATTTTTAAGGACAAAAACGTAATCTCGCGTTTTCAAACTCACCAGTTTCCATTTTTTAAAAAGGTCAGGTTAAACGTTATTCGGGCTGACAGTGGAGTTATTAATGGACCAACTAGTAATAAACGAACTTCGTGAACGAGGGTGCGGACAAAAAGCGTCCGGGCCACTTAAAAGTTTTCTCCTCACACTCTCTCGCTCCTCGCCCGTTTCCTCACGACCTGACCTGGCTATCCCCGGTAGCAGCAGCCTCATCCACTTACGATTTTGGTCATAAATATTACTTCAGAAATTTGAATTTGGACCGAAAGCGCATTCTGAATTTCAATAAAGCGAACGGGATTCCGGCTGAAGGATACCTGAAATGGATTTCACGCGAGCCACTCACTCTCGAGGGACAACCGAGGAGTGCGGACCAACTTTTCAAATTATATACGTCGGTATGTTGTACGATGAAATTTCAATTTTAACTTAAACATCATCATTGAGAACAATTACTACTTTCATTTTTAAAGCAAATTCTTTTTTTTATAACTCTATTGTATATGAAATACGGTTTACTTTTGTTTAAATTCCATAGAAAATTTAGTAATTATTTGCAAAATAGTAGTATAATTTTATTCTGCACCACGCTAATGATTAAACTCTCAAATACTTCATAACAAAACATTTATAAGTAATTGTTAACACTCCAATATAACTTTTTGGTACATGATACCTGTTTTGTGACTTTTTTTTCCTTTTTCACAATTTTCTGAAAATATTCCAGAAAGAAACATTAAAATTAAAATATTAATTTCAATATGACGAGAATTTAATATAAGACGTAAAAAAAATCCACAGGTTCAATACGATTTTCTGTTTTGTAATCCCACCAGAAGCAATCAAATTATGAACTTTGTCACTTTCTGGTGGATTACGGTAAGTAGATCCAGGCTTTAATTATTTTCGGTGTTTTAAATTCCATATTTAATCGGAAGCAGGAGAGTTAACTTGGAAAGATAAATGTACTGTATTAAACGTTTCCCTTAGATGGGAGCTCAATTAAGCTTTATTGCAACTAAACAATAACAACAGCAGCGTACCCACACGTCAAAACCAATTAAATTATGAACAATGGTCCTCGTGATTTAGCAGGAAAACTGTTTATCAAGTGGACGGCCACGTGATTTGTTATCACAACAAAGTGATTGCAACACGTGACAAGTCAACTTTTTAATCAATCTTACAAGTTTGAGTGAAAACTTACCATTTTATTGTTGATTTCGTGGAAATGTATTTCGCAAACTTTGTCGACAACATCTTCGCTTTGAAATGTTACGAAACCAAAACCTGAAATAAAATAATCGAGTTTAATGGAGAAAATCATTACAAAAACATTGAATTTTATAACAAAACAATGTGGGTCACTGATTGGTGGATGACATAGTGTCAAAATGAAGATTCCTCCTCGTTTCTGTGGCTCGCTGACCAATATAACTGACTGCATTATCGCAAATTAAAATTTTATTTAAAGTGCTGCGTCCGAGCGGGTCCCCCAGGAAGCCATTATTGTATATACAGTCGTCTCCACGAGTGCTGACATTTCCCAGGCCGTCCCACGGGATCTATCTAATTTTAGGATCGTTTCGGCCTGACATTTCCCGTTCCCTTAACCGCCTTCTGCCGTTGTTGGTTCGTATAAAAAATTTTTCGAATTTTCAACCTTTAATTAGCGCACGGCCATGTTTCAAATTAAATAATTGTCAATTTATTGAATGGAACTTTTTTTTCCTGAACTGAAATACGGAATCAGAAGTTTGAAATTAAAGGGGACCGATTAATCTTCATCCGTTCAACGGGGAGTTAATGAGAAGTTAGAGTTCCATCCCTCCGATTTTCGATTAAATCCCGGAGAATCACACCTGAACCATAAAAATAGCCCGAGTGTGGAAAGAGAAAAAGAAGAGGAATCGAAACCCCACTAGTCTGAAGGTAAATACCAACACTTAATCCTTTAAGACGTGCCTTTTCTACTCGGACATTTTTCAATCGGTAAACCAATTTCCGAATGTAATTAGCCAATAGGAAGCCATTTAATTTTACTTGAATTACATATCTCATGTTTTAACAATATAAAGCATTACCATTTTTATTATAGCATCTATATTTTTAAAATTTAATGGAAATTTTCAACAATTGATCAGAAAAATATTTTTAAAATATTACAGGTAAAATACACGTGCACGTTATCCAGTTTCATATTCACTTTTATTCACAACTATTGATTATATGACACACCATTTATTTAAATTTGATATTTGTTTGTATTTAGGACTTTTCATTTTTGTAAAAAGGCTGATTTTTCTCCATATTTTTCACTAATTTTAAACAGAAAATTCCACAGCACCGATATTTCTGATTAGAACGTTAAAATTTTTTTTTGACTTTCGAATTTCTTTAATCAATTACGAGAACGCTACTCTCTTTCAGTTCTGCCTCTCGAGTGAAAAAAATCACTCTAATTTGGCTTTCCCTTTTTAACGAATCTTAATCGATATTTAGGATGTTAACGTTATTTAAGCAGAGTCAATAAAGCAGTCAAAACAATCCTTTAGTGATAAAAGTTTTTCTTTTTGTGCACTAGTGGCACGCAAACCCATCACGTCATACTGAATTTATTATACTTTCCAGAGATCGCTCGATATTCTAACGATAACGTTTTTTAAGGGCAGCCCTTCTCACTTAGGCCCATATACCACACACACATACACACACACACATACACACACACACACACTCTCTCTCTCTCTCTCTCTCTCTCTCTCTCTTTTTTTCTTTGTGCTACTTTGGAAAATGGACTCCAAAGTTTTTTTAGGAAAAGAGATTGGTTCATTTGCCTAAACGTTCCTATAAATTATTCACTTTCTACATATTGAGTTTATTTCGTAAATTTATAGATTCACGGCTTTTAACTGATTGAGCAATTGTAAATTGAGGTTTGTTTAACAGGACCAGTTCAGTATTTAAATTTTTAATTTTGTTAAAAGAACAGCTTTGTTAATTTAATACTTTTAAGGCACCACTCGCAATACTCGAAAGATAATATCCGGACATTAAAATGAAAAATCCAGTGAAATTGTTCTTTATGTTTTAAAACAGTGTGAAAGAAGGAGATGAAAAAAATTGAAATTAATTTTCAAAGGGAGTTGTTTACACAAAATGTTAAAACCTGTACTGGTTGGTGCTGCTCCTGCTGTTACTGCAACGCCCTCGGGTTGGATGGTGTTATTTTTCAATGTCGGACCCTTGTTTCAAGATTACATATAAATAATGGTGGACTAGCGTAATTCCCTTTAAAAACACCAGACTTTTTCCGATCAAAGCCCAAACGGAGAATTAAGAAATGTAATTTTGAAATACAAGAAATACGAAAAATCTTACTGCGAATATTTATTATAAATTTATCGTGTCGGTTGCTGTCAATTCGCCTAAAGCAATTTTGTTGGTTTTCTCTAAACGGAAAAGGATTTTCTAGTCGAGGAAACTCGCTATAGACTCGGTTGCACGGTTGTATCATTAATCTTGGCTTAACAATAGGAAGAAATATGGGCGCAACGGCGTACAACCGAAATGGGAGAAATTCGTGTTTTTAGGCCTCCGACAATGGATTTATGTATGTGGCCCTGGGTTTTCGCTCTCCACTCACTTTCCACGTGCAAAAAGGGATAAATTTCGAACAACTACTATTCACTCTAAGTTTTCGAGCGGCTCACTTTTTAATTAAAATTAACGTTGTCGTTAAGCGCTTAATTCTCTGTACTCGGCGAATGCGAAAAGCTCGGACTTCGCCTCCTGAACTCTCGCGGGCACTTTAATCGACAATTTAAGAAAATATATATAATTGTTGGAAGTTGAGAGAGCGGCGCCGATGCAGGGCTCGAAACACTGCTAAGCTTTTGCGGTTTCGACTTGATGCAACTCTTGCCTAAATTTTGCTGGCAAAGCGAGAAAATAACTGTACACAACAGTTAAACCACTAAATGAATACTCCATTACAAACATTTCTAAACAGAACTTGCATATTACAAGACAAGTTTCTAAAACACAATGCCGTTCTAACACTCATGACAGTTCCAATAGGAAAATATTATTTTTTCATAACTTAATGATATAACGTACACTACTTTTAAGTAGTGTTATTTTTTAAATTACCATTACATTCCTGATTTTAAAACTTAAATTAACTGCTGGAAAAGTATTATTACTTTTCCTTTCAAGTGTTTTAATTAATAACGAAGCAGATAAAACGGTATTGAAAGCAATTTTCCTGCAAAAGCTAATTATAAGAATATTTGTTAAACCTACATTTCAAACTAAATCCTTAATTATTTTGAGATAATTAAATTCAAACTTTAATCTTTTATTTCTAAAATAAAAGGTTTCCGCAGTGTTCTCTTCAGACAAAACATTCATATTGCAATGAGGGGCTTCATTTGTCCAATATTTAGTACATCCATTATAGAGTATTGTTTCTTTGCAGTGTTTAGATTAACAGGATATACAGAAAAATATTCCTCCACATCGTAAATTCTTATCAATTGTTAAGTTCCTCACCTACTTCATATTTTTTCGATATTTTTCGTATCTTTTAATGTTATTTTTTCCTAAAACTCCCACGGGATTTAAAAAGAACCAGAACGAGAATGATGAATATATGACGCCGCACAGTGACGCTCAATAATAATCGTTGAGCTCCACCTATATTAAAGCGATATTAGTCTAACGTAATATAAGTTTAACACACGGATTTAATCCTTGCCAGAATGATCGATGAGGTGCGAATTTATGAACCTTCAATCGGCTTCGAAAACAGGCTTTATTATTTGTCGATGCAACTCGCATCACTAATTCATGAGACCCTTTATCGCGAAACAGGAGAGAGAGAAAAAAAGAGGGCAGGGGAGTTATTACGAAAATGAATACATGCGTAGCTGAAACTGTTGGGGACTATAAATAACTGAGTGCAGCGGCAATAGCGACCGCAGCAGGAACAGGAAGCAAAAACTTGCGGTTGCTTTGGGGATACACTGTCATAAACTCTCACCCAGACTATTGTAAACCGTATCCACTATCAGAGCTATCACATCTTATTAAAACGCATATAGTTTTAGATTTATAGTTTAGACGGGAACTTTACTTTTGGTTATTGCACGAATGTGCCTTCATTATACAAAAATTTCTAATCCAGACCAAAGGAGTTTCGCAATAAAAACAGCTATAAAACTTATGGATAGATTTTGGGGGAAAACGTACTGTTTATCCATTTATTTTGTTCTATTTATATTCCATGTCATAGGCGCCAAACAGGCGCCCTTCTGAAAAAAAAAATCTCATTCACAAAAGGTTTTAGTTATATAAAGTTTGAAATTGTTTTATAAAATTTATTTTACGACGCCACTGTCTTAAATTAACCTCTAAAATCAATTTTCTCAATGGCGTATGCACCTAAAATGATCCGAGGGCCGGCTATGAGGCGCCTTTATACGGTTTCCTTTTTCCTGAATAACTGGAACAATTATTATGAGCGCGTTTTCTTTTTTTTTTTCGTATTTTTGCATTTGCTAATTAAGAAAAAAGGCGGCTTTTGTCACGTAGAAGGAAAAAGAGATGAAAATGTCGTGTTCCAAAGTAATTAGAATTGATGGTCAGCGCTTTTCAACACATCTGCAAGACACGATTTATCATTAGAGAGTCTTATATTACTCCTCTGGATACCTGGATTTTCTTTTCATTTATATTTCTTAATATTCCATTAGGTTTCAACGAGTTTTTTAAGTATGATTATTAATTGACATTTTAGCGAAGCACCTTTTAGGCAATTAGATGATTGATGATATGTTATCGTATATGATAATTATTGTAACAAACAGACATCTAGTGGACCCGACGGCGATATGTTTCCCAACTAAGTTGCAAACTCCCCCCAAGGGCAGTTTTTGGGAAACGTTGTCGAGGCCTTTCAATCGATCACAGTAATTAAATGTATTATCTTTGGCGCGGAGAGTGTGTGTGTGGGAGAGAGAGAGACATATATATATATATATATCTCTCTCTCCCTCTATATATA
>JABRWK010000030.1:782091-792502 GCA_013372445.1 Hypothenemus hampei | reverse complement strand
ATACGATCTAGCTGACAAGTATGATTTGAACCATTTGAGAGCAGTGGGAGACATACCAAAGTTATGAAGCTTACAGAGAAGGAGACTGTGGGAGATGGTATCAAACGCTTTAGAAAAGTCGAACAGCACTAGTAGAGTAACCATACCATCATCAATTCCCGCCCTGACGTCATGCAAAAGCTTGATCAGTACAGTCTGAGTGCTGTGCATCTTACGATAGGCCGATTGAGAGATTGAGAGAGAGAGAGAGAGAGAGAGAGAGAGAGAGAGAGAGAGTGGGAGAGAAAAGCCGACAAAAGAAAAAACATATTTTGCCGATTTTATGTTTTTAATTAAAACGTGTTCTTCACTGTTATCTGAAATCTCTTTAAATCCACTCATGTCTTCATCAAGTTTGAGTATAATAGTATAAGCCTCTGGGTTGTTTATAGTAACTGTTGATATATGTAGGTAACAGACAGTAAGTTGTGTAAGGGATGATTAGCAAAACAGCCCCTGCAGCTAATTTATTGGAGTGTTTTAGGCAGCAGAATACTTATTTGATAGCTTACTTTTAAATATTTTTCTAAATTATCTTTAACGTATATGGTATGTGGAAACAGTGGGCCACTGTAGTATACATATAATATGTAGATTCAATTTGCAATACAATGTGCATCCCGAATTGTATCGCATGTCATTCAATCAACGACGCACAGTAGTTTATATCGAACTATTAGAGCGAATTAAATCATAAACTTTAATTTGAATGAAGTTTAAATGTTATTATTTTTATTAAGCAGAATGAACCTCAGATTCTACAAATAATTTCTACTAATAACAAGATACATTAACAGTATTCAGTTATTTTTCAGTCAATTAATGCACATATTCAATAGAAACTATTATTTTATGTATTTGAAGTCATACCTGTCCAATATACAGGGTGTTAAAATATGAATAATATTCTCGTGTGTTTCATTTATTTTATTTATATTTTCTTAAGGTAAACGATTTAAAGTTCGCACGCGGTATTAGAATAATAATTTCTATCTCTAAGCCTTATAATAATTTAACACAATATACATATGTACAGGGTGTTATAATTTTTGGAAGTTTGTTACCAGTTTTACCCAGCAGAAAAAAGTGCTGCTGGATAAACTGCTGACTGACTACACTGGTCACTGACATTCACCAGTCTTGGTTTGATAATCTTTGTGCATTTTAGAAGATTTTTCAAATCTTGCCTATTTTGACTATTTAGTACCATTTTCAAACTACTTTTCAGAATAACCGGCAATGCAAGCGATGTAAATTGAATTAAATGAACAATAATAACTGTTGAAATCTAGTGGGCTGGAGTTCTAATTGTCATGTTTGACATTAAATTTTCTTTTTACGTGTTGCATTTGATTGAATTGTTTTTGACTTTTTTCAAAGAATTATTAAAACGTTTTATGATGGTTGATTTTACAAACGAAGAGTATGCAGACATACACTTTATAGCTGGCAAATGGCAATTGTTATGAAGCTAGACGGTTGTATGGACAGCAATTGTCGAATCGTACAATATTTCAATTCTAGGACATTTTCAGAAGTTCCTGTCAATTATGTGAAACGGGAACTTTTAAAAAAGCATACCATTTAGCAGGAGTAGGAGAATGGAAGGAATCTGGAAATTGAGGAAGCAGTTTTGAATGATGTTGAAAATGATTCAAGTAGGAGCACAGGAAAAATTGCGACAGTGTTATATATTTCCCATATTAAGGTTTGGAGAATTTTAATAGATAATTTATTAATCCATACCACATTCAAAGCGTATAGGTCCTTCTTGTTCACTTGACTTTTCTCAATAGTTTCTTCAAATGTTGATATAAAATTCCTTATTTAATGGACGAATATTGTTTAGTTATGCTGCAAGTTTCATAAAAATTTCCATCAGGAATTTTCATAATAAACATTTTTGGGCAAAAGAAATCCCGCGCAGAATATGTGAAACTCATTCTTAAGAACTATTTTCCGTGAATATGTGCACAGGCATAGTACGAGATTTTTTGATAGAGCCATTTTTTCTATCATGAAAGTTCAACGGATAAATATCTGGAGTTTCTTCAAGACCATCTTTCTATTCTTTTTGACAATATTTTACTTAACATCAGAAAAGAAATATAGTTTATACACAATAGTAGGTACATCAGCACATTTCAGTTTCCAAGTTCAAGGCCGCGATTTTTTGAACTGGATGTTCAACGGTCATTGGATAGGCTTGCTAGATCCACAGACGCAAACAGTTTAGATTTTTTTTACGAGAACATCTGAAATCTTTATCAGACAATTATATATTTAAATAGAAAAAATCTTACAAAATGAAGTCACAGCTTCTTGTCAGATTGTTCAAAACAACCTTTGAAATACTTGAAAGGGTTCGGAAATTAATAAAACGAAAAATTAATGTTTGTATTTTAGCAGGAGGATCATACTTCCTGCTTTTATGATTTTGGTGTTGAGTTTTGATTGCATTTATTTGTTATGTTAATTGTTATTAAAAGGTAGTGAAAGTTGAAAACGTTATCAGATATCCACAAAATATACAAGTTAGAAAGTTTTCTAAAAAGTACAAAATTAAAAAATAGTTCTGATTGTTAGTAGCAAGTAGAAAAAAGTTCTGGTGGGTAAAATTAGTAGTAGTACTTTCAAAAATTACAACAATCTGTAAATTGTGTCAAATTAGTATAAGCCGTAGAGATCGTTGTTCTTTTACCTCATAAGAACTTTACATCGTTTACCTTAAAAACATATAAGAAAAAAATGAGGAAATTTTATTAATTTCTAAGATCCTGTATTTTGTTCAGTAAATATTTTGAACCTCATATTTATAGGAATTTTTCTTCGTGAAAGAAAACAAGGAATCATGTTGTGAAATATTTACAGGTGATTCTGAAATATCTTGTATAATAGAATTTGTGTGCTCCAACTTATGTTAATATTTGATCGCAAATAATTTTAGCTATTATGTTACAACAAATGCCACATACTAACCACAACTGTCGGTTTGTGACATTTCAAAGACTCTGGTTATGACAGTATAATACTATCATTAATTTTTAGAATTGTTTTACTGGGTTGAGAATATAATAATTATAACTTTTTACTCACGTCCCTGAGTAATTCACTTTTTAATCGTCACTCTTTTACTCGATTATTTGCCCAACTCTGGTTGAGATATAAAAATTAGCAAATATTTGCATACATTCTTATTTCAAACATATATTGAGCATAGTATGTTAAGTTGCTCTTTTGACACAATTGCTGTTACTGTTCTTTCATCTGGAACCATTAGTTCGATTACGCACATATTAAAAATAGATTTACAAATTGCATTACGTTCAAAATTTATTTTTTGCAATGTATGTGACGTTGACCTTTTATATGCATTTGCTATATCCATAGCATATTTTGAACAAATTGAGCCCATTTTGAACCACTGTTGTAAATCAACTGGACAAACAAAGTGCACCTCGTCCATAAATATTTAACCTTATACATTTTGTTAGACCACAAATTTATTGTTTAAAGTTAAACGTTGAAGAATTTGTTTAAGTTGGAATTTAATGGAAATTATTTGAGTTTCTAATTCTTTTGAAAATATATTTTGTATAATTAATTATTAAAACGTGCTTTAAAAATATTTCATTCTTAATCTATATTTTACTTTTGACATTTCTAAATTATTTTTTCAATAGAAAACTTGTAAAAGTGCATTAGGTTCATAATTTTTTTAAATTTATTTGGTTGTAGGAAAATTATCTGGATAATTATCTAATTTTAGTACCTAAAGAAAGTCTGGAGCTTAATATTTTATGTTCAATCGATATAATTTATATTGATTATTGTTTATTAACAAAAATAGCTTTTCTCTGTTTTTTTCCATACCTAAGATTAGTAAATTTGAACAAAATGCATTTTGTCAATCTCCCTCTCATATATTACTTTATATATAATACATGGCTGTAATACTCTCTGCAGTTATGAATAAATTGGTTCACTAATTAATATTTTTTGTTTCGTTTCATATCTTAAATTGTATCAACACCATATGCTTACATAAATTACGAGGTAAGAGCGAAAAGGGTCCAGCGTGACTTTGTTGTAGTTGAGATATGTAGAAAGAAAACCTTTAAGTTACTTTTCACTTTAATGTCGTTGTATTTATACACTTTTCAACTTAACTACACAGATCGACAGATATTATTCTTTGTTATCATGTATTCTCGTAATTTGTAAAAGAACACTATTGTAAGATAAAAATTTGAAAATTAATTACAATATTTATTGCAAATTTCATCAAAATTTCGTTATTCAATAAAAAATAATTGTACAATACATCTATTTGTAGTACAGAAAAGGTAAATCACTGAAAATATAATGAAACATG
The DNA here is from genome assembly GCA_013372445.1 of Hypothenemus hampei. Classification (NCBI taxonomy): domain Eukaryota; kingdom Metazoa; phylum Arthropoda; class Insecta; order Coleoptera; family Curculionidae; genus Hypothenemus; species Hypothenemus hampei. The sequence continues at coordinate 788,088 of JABRWK010000030.1, read as the reverse complement.
TGGTATCCACTGTGAATAGATAAAAATGTAATATAATATTTAGGTTTCGCCTTACAAAAAACTTCTATGTGCCTAATATAATATTCGTCAAATTATTATATATATGTCGGAAGATATTAGCAAAAAACCAAATAAAAATTTAAAATTTAAATATTCTACATTTCCAATATCAAGTCGTTGCGGATTTACGGTAATCAGAAACCTTTTGTCTTAAATTCAGTTAAAAATTGAATCCCTGAAGTTATTCTACCTATTTAATTAATAAAATAATTAGAATAATAAATTTATTCTGCTTTAAAGGTTCGCTAATCATTGTCATATTACTCTTGTGTTGAATAATACTAAAATTATTTGGTAACTAATTATTTTAATTTAATTCGTTCTAAAGCTAATAAATCAACTACTGCGCGACGGGTGGTTGCATGAGAATATTCTCTACTGGGCATAGAATCATCCTTCATTAGAATGGATAAACGATATCCTCTCCTACAATCGTAAATTGTAGTGTTGGGTAGGTCAAAAAAATTAGGTGATCAAATAAACTATGTTCCTTCATTGAGATATTAAATACAAAGCGAGTTTGTAACTGGAAATAAATTCAATAAATCAAGCACTTTTTTTTTGAAAAAATGACCGGACACTTCAACATTTTTCGATTAGTATTTTAAGGTGAATATAGACAGAGAAAAAAATGTATTCAATTTGTCCCAAGTTAAAGACATGATGTCGTTGATTATTTTTTTAAAAGACAATCCTGTTATACATTTCAAATTGTTATTTCTGGCCAAACACAAAAGATTATTTAAGGAACATTTTTTTATTAGAAAAGTAAATAAATCTATGCAATTTCATTCTAGTCTTTAATAAAATGCTTAAAATGTTGTCCAAATTTCAAATTCTATTCTTTACATAAATTCTCAGAGTTATTCTTTTTGAAATTGTTATTTTCAACAAAAATTCAATCTGTAAACAAGTTTTTTTAAGTTTAAAAATTTAGACTTTTATTTTATCATTTTATCAAAGTCAGATCTTTTCGAAAAATTGTCCAATGTAATGCCTTATTTAACTGAAATGAACAAGATTTAAATTTTAATGACGATTGAATAAGGAGATAGATAGGACAAGAACAGAAAATAAAGTTATTCATTTATTCACCGAGAAATATCTCGATTTGTCATCCATATTACAAAATAAAATAAGCAAAATTGAAAAACTGTTTCGGGAAAACTAGTATCTAAGAAAAACAAATATTCATTGACAGACTGCGGTCAATGAAGGGGTCAAAATTAATGTACTTTTATCTGTTCAAGAAAATCATAATATCCTTACTATGTAAGCAGCTAAAGAACTCAAAATAACCCATTGTCTTCAGTAATACGAATTCTCGAAGCATAAAAATTTCATCCTTACACAATAATAATTCTCTAGGAATTGAATTAAAACGATCCTAATAGAAGACTCTAAATTTGCAAACAAATTATGAATATTCTAGACAGAAATAATCTAAACATATGAAGCATTATGTTTTCTGATCAATCAACGTTTATGTTAAGTGTTAAGATAAATTGAAAAATTGTCATTATTGACGAGAAGACCATACACACTCAACACCGAAAAAAAATCAATGTTTGGACAGGAATTGTAGATCAAGTTATAGGACCAACATTCTTTGAAGAAAGTCTTAATGAAGCGATATATTTGGAATTCTTGCAGGAAGTTAAGAGAATTAAGAGAGTTAGAAGTAGAATTTGGCTGTTCTGTTTCCGGATCCTGTAAAAGTTAATGTTCCTAACAGACACATTTTATTTCAACAAATTGATGCGCCGCCCCATTTTGCAAGACTTATCTGTGAATATCTAGATGCGGTGTTTCCCGGAAGATGTGTAGGTAAAAAGAAATCCCTTAAATGGCTACCAAGATCTTTAGATTTCAGTTATTTAGACTATTTTTTAAGGGATTACTCGAAAAATAAAGTTTTTAAAGCCAAACTGGCAAATGTTGAGGACTTGAAAGCACGAATAAAACAGGAATGTAGATTAATTTAAGCCGAAGTAATTCGATATGTTCAAAATGAGTTGCGGTCGCGTTTTGGTTATTGCCAAAATAGAAAATGAACAACATTTTCAGCACTTTATTAAAGCAAAGAATTAAGTTGAATAGATTTATTTATTTTTCAAATAAAAAAANGTCAAGTTTAAATATTGATTTTACATTTATTTTGTCGCTCGGTAATCCGATCCCATGAAATGCCATCGTATTTTACCTTACCTACCTTCCTGCCTACCTACGGTTTCAGGTCGAAACTTTAGCAGAATAAAGTTACGCAAATATTTCTCGCATAACTTTTTTATATGTGACTCTATATTGTTCACTTTTTTATCTTTTCGGAATTTTATATTCCTGGTACGCGTGAAGTCGGTCAGAGATAACACGTTTAAGCGAGAATTGTTTATGATGGGCCATTAAGAAGGCGAATGTAATGTATATAATAATTGACCAATAACACACTATTCCCAAAGAACCTTGTTGAATATATGAAATAACATTTGTAAGTAATACTTAAGGACATTGAAAATATGGAAATTCTCTTTTCAGGTTCAATAAACAGCTTTGTATGATGTATTCGTATAAAATTACCAACTCCAATGAGAAATTGTATACGCACTTCCTAAAAAGGCTTATATTATAGACGACAAAAATATGTATCGTGACTATGTTCAATTCAATTTAAATAATAGACTAATTTTCCCATAAAAATATCTGAAGCTGCTTATTATTCCAATTATTAGGTGCCTAGGGAAAACTTGTTTTCAAAGTTTTCCTTCTTAAATATATTATGAATTGTAACTTTTTACCCATAGTTGACGTTCGTATTTCTTTTACTGAAATAACAAACAGCCATAGGTGATTTAGAAATTTATTATGGAGAATTTTCTCGCAATTCCACTTTGATAGTGTTAGGAAACGACCTACCAAAGAAACCACTCATGTATGTTGTAGTCAGGATTGGTCCGCAACCTCAAAAACATAGCACTGCTACCGGGCATAAATAATAAAGAAAAACCGCAAAAATACATGTGTACATTAATACTTTAGCTATATAATTCACAGCTCCTTTGATTGAACTAACACACAAATATACAGGTGTAATGTAAATCGGGATTCTAGGACTGCAACTGGTAAGCTTATCGCCAAATATTAGGTTCGTGTAATTTTGACCTTAGTGCTGAGTGATGCAGTTCTTATACTAACATTGGGTAATAACAATTTATTTTAAATTTCACTACAAGAAGCTTTAAAGTGATAAATCTAGACGGTAAATCGCCCTATAAATTTTCAAGTAGACGTAATGTCACATTTATATACATTTAAGTTTCGAACTGAAAATCCATGATTTGGTGTTCAAATACAATACATTCCTGAACTGAATCATCAGCTCGTTTCCATTGTGGAAAAACAACTCGACTTGAGGACAACAAGAAACGAAATTTTCCTTCAACAATAATACTCGATGGTCCACTCCTCTGCTGTGTAATGATCTGCATAAATTGGCACATACGTCGTTACATTTCGTCCCAGTCTTTTGTACTTTTACTTGTTCCATTCGAGAGTGGAAAACAAATCCCATTTTTATTTACGTAACATTTTCACGGTCTTTCTTTACTACGCTTTCTATTTTCTCGGAAAATAACTGAACGAAATATTATTCGTACTACTACTGATGATTATGAACATTTTTTTCATTGAGCGAAAGCAACCAAGGAATTATGATTTTTTATTTTCATTTATTTAAACCCTCCCGAGTTAAAATACCTCTTAATTATGTAGAGATTAATTTTCGGTTAATATTTATTCATTTCTTATCTCAGCCCTTAATCTCTTATCCTCGTAGCCTAGGGAAGAGGCACTGTTAGAATTTATGAGTTTTTAGAGTAACAATGACTTAATTATTTTTAAATCCTATTAGCTGAGATTTCAAATGGTCCAATAAAAATGTTTTTTCTCTAATTTTAATTGGCAAGAACATGCTTCTTTGGAGCATTAAAACAACAAGAATAAACACGTAATTATTGTTAAAAAAAAATTCTATTACACCTTATACTGGTATTCCTTTGAAACACTTTTCACGTGGGAACATTGTTATATTTTTGAACAAAGTAATAGCAACACAATAGCTCTCAAATACTGCTTTGAATTTTGTAATATGTGTTAAGAAAAAAGATGAAATTGAATTGAGAGATTTTTACACTTTTTAGAGTGGTTTATTTCAGGAGCTGTGTCTGGAAATGTAATCAGCGCCATTGCAAGATGAGGTGACCTTCATTACTATCTAGAAGCCATGACGCTTTTCTTCGAACAGATATGGATCGGTAAGGTTTCCTACTGATGAAGTAGCTCTTAAGTAATATGCAAAGTGCGTAACTGCGATTAAAATTTCAATTTGTTGTAATTCTCGTTCCAGTTGTGCTGTTCAATTGTTAACTAAATAAGAACACAAAGGGAGATGAATACATACATAGGTAAGATAATAATTGAATGATTTATACTTTTAATAGGTATATTTGGAACAGTTAGGAACTGGAACGTATTTCTTGAATTAGGTATTTTTTTTTTAATGAAATACATAGTAACTTTAACTAAAGAAATCCCATTTCGATCATTTTTAATTTCTAGTACTTTTAACTTTTAATTCATAGTAAATGGGAATAACTATGCAGTTCGTTCTATACAAGCTATACATATATACATCTTCTATTTTAATATTTCGACTTGACTTTCTGTGATTTCATCTTCTTCCCGAAACAGAAATATCGTCTTCCACTTTGATGTGAAGTATGTAGCGGTACAATAGTAATATTAGCAAAATACATATAGGAAACTTTTAAATCTTTTTTAATTTTTAAATTTACCCTCGTATCTGAACATTATGGAATGAGGACAATTTACCAAATAAAGGAGAATCTTAATAGGTAAGTTAATTGCTAAAAGCCGATGGAACATTTTCTCTCTTATAATAGGGAATATTGTTTTGGCGAGCGGGATTATCGGTTTTGACATCAAGCCAACTAGAAGTACCTGTGTAATTTTCCATGAATTAGAGTCTAAAGATTTTTAAATCAAATTACCAACCCACTAAGCAGTAAATCAAAGTAACGTGATGCTAAAGATGTCCATTCATGTTGTATCACATTGTTTTAAACCGGAAAAATAAACGATTATTTTCTCAATTTAATCTCGGCAAGCGATCAGAACAGACGTGCAACGCCACGTCCCATTATCGGATATATAATTTATTAAGCTGATCATCGATTGGCGAACATTCAAGCGACCATTTCGACATAATCCAATTGTGACAGCGCAGCAGTAGCGACAGCAATAGAGAGGAAATAACGATAATTCTGCATTTCTGCAAGAGCAGTTACAATTATCCTGTCCGTTTGTTCGATTATTAAACCAGGTTAAATTTTACATCTTGATGGCGTTTTTAATCATGGTCCTCCATTTTCGATCCGGACATTAACCACTTAACTCTACTGACAGGATTTTCGCTTTTTCGGGAATTAAAGTGAGAATTGAGAGATACAGAGAGAAAGAGAGTTTCTGTAGTAGTAGTAGTTGTTGTTGTTGTTGAACGAAAAATTAGAAACGCATATGGCCAAGGCTTTTCAATGAAAACTTTTCGGCTTTGCGGCTGAAATTTGTAACTGGCACGTCAGATTTAAAACCGTTCTCGTAAGCTACTTTAAGTTTTGGATTGTTTGCCGTTGGAAAATCTCCCCCATACTACGTTGTACGAAGCGAAACTTTCCTGTCGCAATCTGCATAATATTCCGGAATTCCCGGGCTTGTTTTCTCAGTTGTTTGCAATGATAGCACAGAAAGGGCGAGCAAAAAAAACGTCCGGTGTGTGTGTGTGTGTGTGTGTGTGTGTGTGTGTGTGTGTGTGTGTGTGTGTGTGTGTGTGTGTGTGTGTGTGTGTGTGTGTGTGTGTGTGTG
>JABRWK010000030.1:767685-779598 GCA_013372445.1 Hypothenemus hampei | reverse complement strand
TATATATATATATATATATATATATATATATATACATATATATACATACATATATGTGTGTGTCTGTGTATATATGGACATACACATAGAACATTTGATCATCGCGTGACTCTAATTCAATACAATACCATCCCCCTATGCCACCTTGATGAAAACTAGTTGGATTGACTCTATAGTCCAATTGTATCATATTCTTTGATGTATATAACGTCAATTCGTCCCCTCAATTCCAAAAATTGACATTTCTCTTTTTTTTATTTGCCTCAATAATAACGTGTTGAAATATAAACGGTTTTTACGTGTAAAATTGCGGCTGAAATTCCCAATTGTGGCTTGTTAGCATAGTAAACGGCACTGAAAAGTAATTCGTCTTGGGCCATATAGCAAAACACCGGATCCAGGATAACGACCGTCCTTGTTAGAAGAACAAAAATCGGGAACGGTTCTCGGTCCGTTGAATTCGGAGCGCAATTGCCGGATTCATTATGGGGAATACTCGAATTGCCTCTCGCGATCGTGGTTTTGTTTAAATGGCATTTACGTTTATGTGCGTTGATCCAAACTTTTTTTTTCTATAATAAAATCATTATCGGATCAAACTAATTAAAATTGAGAGTCATAGAAGTAATGTATAATTTAAGAATTCTTTTCCTTAATCACATGTTAAAATATGTCGTATACACATATCTAAAACTAAATTACGAGTCAATTTACTAAGACGTATTCTTCGTTTTAACCTTAATATTTTTATTATCCAATTTTTTTCAACACAGATCTTGATTTCTGGTCTCTTTCAATAAAATCTGGGCCCGAAGATCGAGCCGGCAAAGCCCCGGCACACGAAAAAAATTTTAACAATAGCCAATAAAAACATCCATTCTTGTTCAATTCAATGAACACAAATCAATTTTGGTCACGACAACGAGTGGAAGAAGCACAATTTTGCACTGTATAGATTTTCATATATGGGCGGAACCAGCTGTCTTCGGATGGAAATCGAAGTGTAATAAAACTAAACCGAGTCGCTTCCACTACAGAAATCAAAGGGCTTATATTATGTCTGCTGCAGACACCAATATGGCAGTAGTTTTCTTTGAGAGAGAGAAAAAGAACCGCAATTTTATGTCGACGTTTTACCCCTCGGGTAAATAATATATTTGCTTGCCAATGAAATTTCAATCCCGATCCATTATGTACAGTTGAAAAAAAGAAAGATTTTTATTTCCAATTGGTAGTGGAATTTACGGCCTTTTTCAAGGGAATATTTCAATTAAAAAACACTCGACCTCGTACACTGAACGGCTAAAATAACAAGTTCAATGGAAAATTTTATTTTCAAAATGATTTACATCGTGATCTCGACTCGGATTTTTTTTTTCTATTTTCCAGGAAAGCTACTTTTTTATGAATCTAGTTTCCGCAAGAACACTCTTAACAAACACATCTTAGAACAACTTCAGTCTAAGCTCGTGATTCGTCGATTATTTCTTTAGCGTTTCTTCTACTATTTTATATTTACTACTTCACTGGAGTCAATCAACAGGTGTTCCAAGAAAATGTTCCATTTTTCGCACAGAGCATGCATTACAAGTGTCAGTAATCAGCAATGTCAGTTCTTCCGTTAAAATTAAAATCAAAAGTCTTTTGATTCCTTATGGGTTTTGAAGAGTGAAAATCTTCCAAAAGTCTTCAACAGTATTCCAGTCAGGCAGCTTTTGAGCGAGCTTTTCTGCTTTTTAAAATTACTTTTCACTATTATTTTGTCAAAAAAAAAATAAATAAAATAACTGTTGACTTTCGTCTTTAATTGAAAAATGTAGTTTAAGAATGATTGAATCGATGATGGTGGTCCATTTTTTCCGGACAAATTCCCAATTTTGTATCCATAAACCGGAAGTCCCTTTCCCCTCGACCCCAAAAAGAAAATATAAATTACAAGCATTTTTCTCAAGACCATTAAGGTCACAACCCGGCAACATTAAGACCACTCACTTCGTCTCTCTTTCTTTCTTGTGCGTTTCATCTTGAAGGTCTCTTTTGCCATGCACCCCTCCCAAGCTCGCGAAGACTTGATTAATGATGATGGCCGACTGCCCGGGGTTCACCTGCGTGTTTACGTTGTCTTATCGCAACGGCCGAAGGCGAAAGGAGTTTCCGTCTAAATTCAGATTTATTAATGTTAAAAATTGAGAACGGACTATGTTGATGATGATGATGATGATGACGAAGACGAGCAGTGTAGGGCGCAGGCGCAACGAAAGACGCGGGAGGGGACCTTAATTAAAAAATCGTGCTGAATCAAAAAAGAAAAGAATTAACGTTCCCGGGGAACAGGTAATTTGTTTTCATTAAAGGGGGTTTTAAGGTTTGAAACAATGGTTAATGAGCGGATGATTTTTCGGATTGTGTTCTGTTGATGGGTAGGAGGCTAATGTCTGTCCCAGAAAATAAATTAAACTTGAGTGAAACGCATATTTTCGTTTAGAACTACTTATTTGCCGCATAGAGAGGCGAAAATAAGTAGGATCGATTTGAAAACAAACGTTCACTTATTATTCAAAAGTCAAACTTAAGTGGCCCATGAAAATAATCCAGAACCCGGTTTCAGCTGGAAAGAGTGAGTGAGTGAGTGAGTAAGAGAGAGAGAGAGAGAGAAAAAAAAAGAGAGAGACAGATAGTGTGTGAGAGGGAGAGAGAGAATGAAGGCCAATGGAAGAAGAGAGGAAGGGGAGAGTTTCAACGCACACAAACAAGCGTGGCAATTTAATGAGCCCCTTATTCTGTCGAGAGATTTTCAGTTTTTAAAAAATAATTTTAATGAATCGCACCGCGCTGAAGTACGCTTTTCGGCTCGTTAAAACCGCGTTAATATCTGCTTGTTTTATTTTTAAGCAGGATCGGATTCAGTTCCATACAATCAAGCTTCAAAATAATTGTAAAAAGATCTAAAAAGTTAATGACATATTGGATGGTACTGCTAAAATTTAGATGGGTGGGAACAACGTCGAAAATTAGTAAAGACACCCGAGGAAAGTATGCAATTTGGAAAATACAGGGTGATGTAAAATAAAAAGGAAAATTTCAATTTTTAAATTTGGATTGGATCAGGTTCTTTTTACACTTATGGCTTCAATGCAAATTACATTAACTCCATACTGAACGCCGAATAAAAAAAAGTAAAGTTTTGTAAAAAAGTGCAACTCAAAAGCGAAAAAGCGAGAATTTGATGTTGGATTTTGCTGCGGCTTGAAACCCCCCTTTCCATATCTCTAGCAAAAGAAGAAAATAACGATTCAGGTTTATTTTAAACAACGAAAATTTATTTCTTCCCGTTTTATCTATTGTCCGTTGACATTCTATATACGTTACGGTTAACGAGAAATATGTATTAGGTCCTTCCTAAGGCGATGGGGAATATCAGCGACGAAATACCGGGAGCATTCGCCGCCGGAAATCCACATCCATTACTGTGCAGATAACAATGGCCGCTTTAATTCACTTCTGTCGCCGATCTAAACAGTTTCCTTTGTTCGGGGTTAACGGCGAAAGCGATTTATGCGTACACGGTTACCTTCTTCCTTTGCATTTTCCACCTCAACCTGGTTGTTCTGGACTTTTTCGCTCTTGCAAATCGTTAAAACGAAAAATGCAGTTGCACAAAGAAAATTCTAATGCCAAATGTAAAACAACATTAAATTGCTTACTTCGAAAAACCATTAGAAACTGTTCTTTTTGAACATGTTAAATGGGTGACAAAATTAACCTCTTTTTGTTTAAACTAGTAAATGTAGAGAAGGAAATTTAACATTTTATATACGTATTTATTAATATATTCACATCGTGTATATGAAGAGCATATTGGAATAACGTGATAAGCCACACATTTTGAAAAAATGATTTTATTGGTCCTTTCCATCAAGTAGCAACATATTAAGATGCATCTTAAAGAATTTGACTATTTCTTAACTTACTGCGTTACCAGCGACCAAAATATATAAAACGAATATGTAATTTTAAAGGCAACTGTCAAATTTCAATATCCAATATCTCCATTTTTTTATTTTGAGGCTTATCATGTTATTCCAATATGCCCTTTATATAAAATAATTAGTTTTTTCTGTAATAAAATAAAAGAGTTGTAGATTAAGAGACTATTTTTAACACCTCAAACGAATGTTTTATCAAAATTACTCTGTAATACACTAATCCTTAACCGTAATTTGTCATTAGCGCTCTTGAACTCTACGAAAACTGACTTTTGCGTGAAAAGGAACGCCCTCAATTCGAGTTCGTGCAAAGATGAAACGTGTTCACCCGAAATCCATTAACACGGGCCTAATTAATATTATTATTATTTCATGACATTTCTAGAGAAAAACTGAGAGACACTCCATCCAGGAAAAGTAAAAAAAAACTAGGCGTTCAAATGAGGACGGAGCGCGGAGGTGAGCGATTGATAAATGAGGGCCCTCTAGTTTTAGCGCAACAAACTATTTTTAATGTTTATTAATTAATCAGCGCTTCTGAAAGATAGCATCATTTATCAAGCGCTCATAAAAGCTGTTTTTCATTTAACAATCTGCGGCGGCGGCGGCAGATTGATGCCCCCCTCTGGCCCGAACCCTTCTATTCTGCCACCCCGATTTATGTGGAAATCTGGATTCGATTCAAACAAGGGAAAAAATCAGTATCGCATCTTTCGAAGTTTGATCTATTAAAGGGAAAAGGTGAGGAGTGTGAGTTTGAAGTTTCCAGTTTGTTTCTTGGAATTTTTGACGCTTAAACAAGTGAAATAAAAAGAGATCAGTTTGTTTGTTGAAAACAAATGGCCTGATTCGTTTCGAGGGACCTGGGATCGTCCGGAGACGCTGAAAACTGGAACTATTCGATTTATTTCCCACGTCAAAACTAAAGGATAAGCTAAAACAGTTTTATGTGACCGTTCAACAATAATTCCGCCATTCATATTTGTCTCAAGAGAGGAAATTTGTGACAAAACAACTGATGCAGAACCAGAAAAAAAATGCCTAACGAAGAAAACCGCAAATAACAACTTATCAATAAAAATTTAGAACTTGTCTAAGTGTTCAAGAGCGTAGCATCAAGAGGAAAAACTATCTTTCTCGTTTGAAGCCGCAAATGGGCAAAAACGTAGTAGTAAAAAACTTTACGGTTTCCCCAAATCAAAACAACAAACTCGTCGGAAATGCTTTTCAATTATCGAAATGCATTCGAAGGAGGGGGTGGTTTCTTTTTCTATTTGAAACGAAAGTCGCGGTCAAAACACGTCGGAAAATGTTTGTATCAAAATATCCGTCTCCCCAAAACGAGAAATACCATATTTTTGCTCGAGAAAGTTTATTTGATAAGTGGTCTGGTACCGATGCTTTTTTACACGAGTATTTCCAAAGATTTCCCTGGATTTATTTACTTTATTAATTTGTTCTTTTTTCAAAAAGTTCAAACAAGAAGTTTTTCCGTTGATAGAATCGTTGTCATTGTTACAAGAAGTAAAGGAAATGTATGGTTTATTTTGTTATTATGAACAAAGTATGTGTAAAACTAAAAAAAATATACATGTGAAAAAGAACTACAGTAGGTATCGTTTATAACGACATCGGATATAACGACATATCGGTTATTGCGACGAAATTTCCAAGTCCAGACAAAGAATAATACAATTAAAAATTATAAAATAGTATTCGAATATAGCGACCTACTGTTATAACGACCAGATTTGTTTGGTCCCTTCGACATGGCTATAAACGATACTTAGTGTAATTTCAGGTTGGTTCCAATTAGAACATGTCAATAATAAATAGTAAATAATCATAAATTTTACTTTATACTATAATCATATATAAAGTTAAATTTATGATAATAATCATAAATTAAACTTTATGATTTTAGTCTTACTCTGTGTAGTTAGTATAGTAAAAAATCAGTTAACTAATGACGTTCAACGCATTCGTTGTTGATAACTGTTCAATTTTAAGATGAAATTTTCGTGCCCTTATCGAGATATTGGAAGTAACTGTAAGTTATGTTCAAAAAATTATCAGTAAGAAATTTAATTTTAACAAAATATATGCCAGGTGATCTCTAATGTTGCTTTACTCAAGATAAAAACTGATAAAAATTCAAGTTCTCAACTTCTATGGTTCTTTGAGAAGGACATCAAAGATGATCAAGATTGTGTTTATCGTTTTGTCCCAAAAAGCAGGCGATGAAGTTTAGAATGGAGAAACAAAATATCACCAGTTTCTAGAACAGCGACAGTCGTTCTTTCAGCTAAAAAGTTTACGAAGACGATATCTATCATTTTTATCAATTTCTTGACCAAACTTCGAACTATTTATATTGCATGTAGGAAACTGTTTGAAAAAATTCTATCCAATTCAGAGAAATTCTAACCTAGTTTAGGAACCTTCTGTTGAATTCTTCATTCTTAAAGTGGTATGTTGTTTATAAAATAAAAATAAATAGAACGATATAAAAATGTAAATACGGTAATGGGACTCAGTTGTTCGTTTCGTTTAAAATTAGACTCATTTCATAACAAGTGATTTAATTGGATACCAGTTGCATGTTTTTGTTGTTTTTTACCTTATCTATTAGCAGTGTAATTAGATTGTTTTAAGTTATTTGGTTTTCATTATTTGGCATATTATCAAAATGAAAAAATAAAGCTTTCAAACTGAGTGTTGTTTAACTAAATATAAAATTGAACGTTTAATTGAAAATTTCGTTCCCTAGAGTTTTCATGTTTCAACTTTAAAATGCAATATAATGACCTAAAATAAAATATAATCGTTTATATTAAAAACGAAATTAGAATGTTAGGTTAGCGAATGGAAAAAGCAATAATATTTTTAACAATCCTCATAAAAAAAATTAATATATCTTTACTTTTACCACTTTCAAATTTACATTTCTATTATTATTTTTGTGGTTTTACAAAAACGTCCACTGTTGTATATTGGAATATAACGCATCATAGATACTATGATCCGAAAAACATTATATTTTTCCATTTCATACAGACATGAATGTTTTATTTAAATTAATATATTGTTGTTGCCTAATTTTAATCCAATTAATAGGAATTTTAAAAAATCAATTCACTATAAATTTATTTTAAATGTTCAGAGCCAGTCACGAATACCTTACTACTATTTTCCCCGAAGATAATTCAGTTTAAATGTAGTTCACTATGTTAAAACTAGAAATGTCTATCCAACAGAGCGGTCCGAATTCCGGAATTGAAGTCCCCGATGAGAATATATAACCCATGAAATTTGATACTTAGAGACCAGCTCCCCAGGTCTGAAGTATTTCCTCAAAAGGATTGATGTGTTTCCAGCTAAAATAACGAAGGGATTCGAGATTTATCTTCAGTCACCCTCCAACCTCTTCCACCTCAAAATGACTGATTGCAATCCGAATCCACCTTTAATTAACTTAGGAAAATAGTAAAATTCTTATATAATAACTGAAACAAAAGGAAACAAGATAGAACTGAGCGCGTTTCCAACTTCCACTCTCTCTTTCTCTTTCCAACGCGGCAAGTTTTCGGTATTTATCGCCATAGAAGTTGGTAATCTACACGGGGGCTTAATTAAGAGCGCTTATTACGTTTCCGGCAGTTAAAGTCAAAGACGTACCCGGTATAATGTAGACTGGAGACACGACTATATTGTTTTAACTATTTTCAAAGTTGCTCTTCTGGCTCTTTGTGAGAGAAACTAATGGACTTCGTGTATTTTTCAAAAAACATCAATTTATTCGCTACGAATTTTTAGTTCAAATTGACATGAATTTCAATGTTCTTATTGAATTCATATTTTTTTAATCAAATTATTTCTGTTTCTGCTACTATATATCATAGGTCGGCCACTGTTATGGAGCTTAGTCTGGACTTCGAAACTGAATAGATATAACGTAAAGTTTCCAGAGTTATGATATTATATTCGGCAAGAGAAACTTACGATATTCGATTCAACTCCGCTTGTGAACTTTGGTACGGCGATTCCGCACATATTAATGTGTCTTAACGGAGTCAATAAATTAAAAATTACCATACTTTTGTTTAGCATTCTCCAAACAATCTACCGGGAGTATGTTTCACTGAACTTTGTCAACATTACAAACCACATAAATTTATAAACAAACGTTTATGAACAAAAGTTTTCATCTACTTTTATGGTCCACAAACATTGGAAACGCGTGGTAGAAAATTAAGTGTTGCATCTTTTTTTATAATAATTTTTATGCATAAACAGCTCTATTTTTTTAGTTATTCTATATAAAATTACGCAATAAACTACTTACCTCTATGTCGGTTCGTTTGCTTGTCGAACATTAACATGGCGTCCTCTATCTGTAACAAAAATTACATAGATATCAGGCTTTGTCATAAAAGGGAAACGATGGAATTGATTTAAAAATAAAGTGAAAAGGGGAAAGATCGTCCCTGAATTGAAGGGAGCCGCCCGAATCATCTTTAAAACCGAATTTAACTCCCCAATTTTAAATTATTTACTATCATTAACACCAACAAACAAACCTCGTCAAATATTAAAAAGGACTTGACTCGGTTAGAGGGAGCGCCATAATTTGTTTAGTAGGCTAGAAACCCACGATGTATTCGTACACGTAGGCGACGTTGCCAATTTTCCGTATTAATAGTCAGGCTAACAAGAAGGGAAATCAATGCGACCTGGCATAGAAGATGAATAATTTAATGAATAAAGGGAATTTGACCTGGATCGTCGCTCGATTCTGGACGAATCGATAGAATGGGGCAGACGATATTATATTTATATATGTATGTACATATTAATATTTTAATTGACGCCATTAATGACCTTTGAGATGCAAAGGAAAATTTATACATTTAAACGTCGATTAACGTTTGATTGATTGATGGTCGCTTGGTGGCGTTGGAAAAACCATTAAGGAACGTGTTCTTTTTTTTCGGTGGGGAAAAATTTCGGTTCCATTGGCATTGAGCTCTCCACTTTTTAACTCGGCTAATGAGTTCACTTTGCGACGTTGCCACTGCTAAACCAAATAAGTTTCATACACCGACAATCATCATCATTTCGAGCCGTAGATCAGCCGGAGCCTCATTTCGTGTCTGCTCCATTTTTCCCCCGTAAATTTTGCTTGAGATATTGCCTCCGATGCGAAAACGGGTTTCATTATACTTGAGCGGGATGTCATTACCACTCTCGAGTACTTAGGAGTGTCGCTGACGTAAAATATTTTACGCCACTATCATGATCGTATTATTAGGTTGTATCACATGGGGGTTTGGGGGATTTCTGTTTAGGACTTTTAAAGGTATCATGCTTGTTTTATTATTTATCGGACAACAAGAAAGGAAGAGACAGCTTCTAAATGCGAACGTTATTTAACGAGTTTATTTTTGTTTCTCGTCTAACAGAGACAATAAATACAGAGTGGTTCAGTAAAGGTGAAATATGAACGTCATATGAATTTTGACAATGAGCATTAATTGGAAAATTGTTCTATTAAAGGAGAACTAGTTTTTGAAATATTACTGTTTATCCAATACTACCACTTTACAGGGACGGTGTAATCGACTTATAAATGTGCTCATAAAATGGTTTTAGTTAGTTGAAACCGTACCCTTAAAACCGCATGGTATCCTGAGGGTCAATTTGTTAGTGGGGATCTTAAACATCAAAAATAATGAAATTTCGTGGTGATATATCGTCGTATACAAATCTGATACTGATATCTTAGTTATTTGATTGAATTTTTCCTTAATCCAGTAGAGCGATTCTAATTCGATTGCAC
The DNA here is from genome assembly GCA_013372445.1 of Hypothenemus hampei. Taxonomy (NCBI): domain Eukaryota; kingdom Metazoa; phylum Arthropoda; class Insecta; order Coleoptera; family Curculionidae; genus Hypothenemus; species Hypothenemus hampei. The sequence continues at coordinate 769,773 of JABRWK010000030.1, read as the reverse complement.
ATGCAAAACGCGACAACGCGTATAAATTATACAGGTACGCGTTAAATAATTTGTAGTAAAACGTAAAGTTTCGTCTAAGTAAATCCGTTTAGGAGCTGGCAAAAGCTTTTCCCAGGCAATTTCTCGCCTCGACAAAGAAAGGAACGCGAGGAGAGTGTTTTGTAATGTAGTTTCACTAAAATTCCGTTTCCTCTATGAACAAATGATTCACTGTACTGTAATTTAGCGCCTTCTCCATCCTCCAGTCTGTCTGGAACCATTGTAATTACTTGCAATTCAACGGTGAAGAAAAAGAAAATTGGTATATATATTTTCAGTCTTTAAAGATTGCTGATTTCTTTTTTGTCTGAATAAATTCCAGGTGCTATGGAATGCTAATGTCTCATAAGAGTATCCATTTAAAACAACTGGATTTGGAGAAATCTCCAATTAAGCCGCTCACCTCGACCCGACATGAAACTTATCACTAATTCAACGCGGGGCAATTTTTCCTTAGTAGCAAAAAGTCCCGGGGCCCACTTATCCGAAATGAAAACGCTTTAATAATTTATGCCCCGGGCAATTTCCCGGATAGTGAAAACTTTATTCTCGAACGCTTAAATACTTCAAAAATGTCACGATAACTTTCCTATTCTCTCTCTCTTTCCCACCCTCACTCTATACCAGTTTTCGTAAATACTGTTTTGTGCAAGGAATTTATGCGTATGTTAATTTTCCCCGTTAGGTTTCCGTCACCAATCACAAAAGATGAAGTTGCATGTTTTTTTTCTATATTATTCTTCTTCCTTTTTGCAGCACACACCGACGGACGGGTATTCCGTGTACGACAAAACATATTTTTCACGTTTTTTCCAATGATTAATATCGTTGCCCCAGCGACAGAAACGGGAAATTGGCAGAATATTTTATGGCTAAAAGTAAATTATACCGTTTCGGCCCTCGGCAACAAATTGATACGAATTGTTCTCTCGTTTTAATTTGTTACCAACTAATGGAATTCACTTTTAACCAAAACCATGTATATTTCATTTACATATGATTTTTATTAATAATGGAAGCGAAAAACCCACGTCAGAAAACTGGATATTTTACTTTTTTTTAATGTTGTTTCCCAAAACAAAAACTAATGGTTTTCACATTATTTCAATGTGCATTTATTAATAAACTGAAATTCTTTGTTATATGAATCCATTTAATGCAAATGCTGCTAACACAGGAATGTTAGAATGTATGTGATTTCTCTTACAGCAATTGGAAAATATAAAGAAAACATTTTTTTTTAATATAGAATTAGGCCAAAACTTTGTCTAATCGGAAGTTGAATATAGAATCGTTTCCAGCAAACTAGTAATACCGATAGACGATATAAAGGTGTTGGACAACGAGTTAAGTAAGTTAACTTAGTAGGAGAGAGTATTGTAATTGGTCTGTTTAGTGGCCATTTGCTAAATGGCCCAACTTAAATGACACATTACTTGCTGTTAGGCATCGTGTATTGAGATACGAGCCCTAACACAAAAATGTTCGGACAGTAAAAATAAAATTCTGTTATCCGTAATTTTCGACTGATTTAATGCAAGTTTTGTATATTGAAAATTCAAGTCAAGACTGAGTTTACGTGTTCTAGCAATTTTTGAAAAGTTGATTTTTAGAGTGTTCTTTGGGGCCTTAAGAAAAGCCCTGTTTTGGAAACTTTTTGTGTGGTGGAAATTTTTTAAAATGAATATCATAATCTTGTAGAGCGCATGTTTCTACACATACCCTGAAAATTTCATCAAAATCGAACCGCAAATAAGGGAGTTCCAGCCTTTCAAAATCGCAAAAAGTGACCAGATTTCACCATTTTGCTTAAAAACTGTCACTTTTTGCGATTTTGAAAGGCTGGAACTCCCTTATTTGCGGTTCGATTTTGATGAAATTTTCAGGGTATGTGTAGAAACATGCGCTCTACAAGATTATGATATTCATTTTAAAAAATTTCCACCACACAAAAAGTTTCCAAAACAGGGCTTTTCTTAAGGCCCCAAAGAACACTCTAAAAATCAACTTTTCAAAAATTGCTAGAACACGTAAACTCAGTCTTGACTT